>CAJVPQ010002694.1:0-13000 GCA_910591825.1 Funneliformis caledonium
TATATTTACCAAACTTAATGATATTAAATTTTGTAATGCTTTAGCTAAATTTTAACTTTATACATAATAAATAATATAATGTTATAGGTTGAATTTGTATATTTTTACTTGTTTTAAAAAGTTATAGTTTAGATTTATATTGATATCTTAATAAAAAAAATGTATAAAGATCATATAAACTTTTTTTTTGCCTGTGACCTATATTAAGAGTTTCTGGGGTCCTATTGTACCTACATATTTGAAAAATTCAGCTTCAATATGATGGATCACAAACTAAGCGTTAGTAAACGGCCATGCTAATCATATTACTGTATGGACTAGTAATAACAATAGTACAGATTTTACTGTAACCTTTCCAACTGCCTTTAAATCTTAAATGTTAGTAGAAATTTGGACAATTGAACTAAAGAGAAGAAGATAGCAACCTGGTAAAACAGTTGATGGCTATACTAATGCTTTACTCAAATTATACCGTGAAGTTGAAACACTAGCCTTTCAGTATCCTGATGCCTACAAAGCTAGACGACTTGTTTCTAGACTTCTATATTCTTGTTAAACCATTCAATGATTAAATATAGGCAAACGCTTTAGATCAAGCTAAACAATATGAACTTACATATAAGGATATTGCTGCTGTCGAAACTTACATGAATAAGTTCATCCCTCCAAAAGTTGTCTCAACTCAGATAAGTAATTTAAATAATACTATTGCCACTTTAACGCAACAAATATAACAGATGAATGTAAGTAATAATAATAAAAGAAATAATCAAGGCTATTAAGGTAATCGATGAAATGTCCAGCAGCAATACTAATCCTATCAACAAAATAACCAACAAGCATTCGTTCAAAGTAACCAACCAAATTACAATGTTCAAAATAATAACCAGCAACAGAAAGAAAATATTACTTACTTTAACTATGGATAACCAGGATATATAAGGAGAAACTGTCCACTTATCACCTTTGCAAACAATCATTAAAATAATAATTTACCACCTGTCATTAATCTAATATTAGTAAACAATGCTTTAAATAATCCTCCATCACCCCTTGCTAATATAAATAATAATAATATTGCACAAAATAATAATACTACAAATTTGCAAGTGCTACAACTGTTAACACAAATGTTACAGCAACAAGAGGCTGATAATAGTAATCAGTCTTTAAACTAGAAAGTGTACCTCAAGAGGGTAATAGTACAGAACCTTCTACAGTTCCTTCAAACTTATCTATATAGAAAACATTTGTAAATAGAAAAAGGAAAATCGTTGATGAAGAGGATGTAATTAAGGAAAAGGAAAACTAATAAAAAAATATTGTAATAAAAAGAACTACTAAACCAAAAGGAAGACGAAAGCCCCTGCAGTATCTCCAGTAGTTAATATGGTTGAGCCATATACAACTCAATAATTCTTTGATATATCAGCAAACATAATGAATGGTCAACTATTAGCTCTAAACCAAAAATTTGTAATAAACATGGTTAAGAAATTGCAAAAACCTATTACAAGAAAGTCAAATAAAGGAAAAGGTCCTGTGGTAGTAATAGAAACAGCTTATCTAGAAGAAAATGAATTAAATAGAGAACCTTCTGGAGTGAAAGCAATAGACACTGTGAAGGTCATTGAAGACGATGAATACTTTACATCACAAGAGACATATAACTCATCTAAAAAGGATGAACAGAATCAACTGCCTTATATTGTCAAGCACACATCAAAAATAAGGAAATATTTTTAATTGTCAATTTAGAATTCTCAAGATGCATTATATTCTATGCATTATTTAAAAAAACTTGGTATGCAAATACAAAAGGAATTAAAAATAAAAATGATTAATGTAAATAGTGAAAGAAGAAAGTTCATGGAAATAGTTACAAACATCCCATTAAGAATAATGGGAAAAATAATTTCTTTTGACGCAATTGTAACTGAAACAAATTCCTATGATGTAATTGTAGAAAATGATTGGCTAGAGAAGACAGATGCAGAAATAAGTTACAGAAATAAAATTATGACATTGTACTGGAAAAAATACACAATCAATGTTCTTATTGAATTTCGCTAATCGTCTTTAATTAGAATTGAACAAATTGATAATAATGAAAGTGAGGAAGAATATGAAGAAGAAAAATATGAAGAAGAGAATGAAGAGGAAAATGAACAAGAAGGATTATTCTGTTATTCTGAAGAAATCCAGTTGAAAAAGCTCAAAAGATTGACAAAGAGTTAGAAAAGCTTATAATGGAAAATCAAAATATAAAGGAATGCTTTTATCAATATAAGGAAATAGAAAAGGAGTCTTTCATACTGAACGATTAACAGCACAATAATTAAAAGATTTAATGAATTCATGTTTCAATATGTCGATATATTCATTTGGGAAAATGATTAGTTTGGAAGAACAAATCTTATCACATATTTCATTGACACTAGAGATGCAATGCTAATCAAGTAAAGGTTTTATTGAATCTCGTATAAAAACTAAGAGTTTATAAAAGAAGAAATTGATCACCTGCTAAAATTAGGACTTATACAACCCTCCAAAAGTCAATAGACTTTGCCTATTATAGTAGTGGAAAAGAAAAATGGCAAGAAACGTTTATGTGTTGACTATCATAAGCTAAACAGCGTCACTAAAAAAGATAACTATCTTTTACCACGCATTGATGATATGTTAGAAACGTTAGAAGGATCCAGATGGTTTACTTCACTGAATCTTACAAGTAGTTTCTGACAAGTAGAATTAGATCCTAAGAATAGAGAAAAGACTACATTCATTATTAAATTTAGCATATATGAGTTTAATGTTATGCTCTTTGAACTTTACGATTAATGGATACCATTTTATGTGATATCTTATAGCAAAATATGGTTATATATATTGATGATATTAACATTAGTACTAAAATGTTTGACAAACATCTCCTATAACTAGAACAAGTATTTTTACATTTATGACAAGCTAGACTAAAACTAAACCCAAAAAAGTGTTTCTTCTTTGAACAGGAATTACCATTCTTTGAACATGTGATTAGCGGAGAAAGTATTCAAATAGATCTAAACAAAATAGCGATCATAAAAAACTTTTTAGTACCAAAATATTTGACACAACTTAGAAGATTCATTGCTTTAACATCATACTACAGAAGATTTATAAAAGACTTTGCTAATATTATCGAACCTTTAAATAAATTATTTAAAAAGAATACTTCTTTCATTTGGACACAAGAGTAACAAGATGCTTTTGAATGATTGAAAAGATATTTATTTATATAAACATAAATTTACAGTAATAACTGACCATGCTGCTTTGGCCTATTTGAAAAATATGAAAAATCCTGTTAAATGACTTAGACGTTGGCTAATGACTTTTAACTCTTATGATATAGAAATTATTAATTGTCCTGAAAAATTTCATTTAAACGTAGATACTTTAAGCTAGATACAACACTAAAGAGTTTTTCAACAAATTTACAAAAGTAAATAGATTTATTCTTGCGAACACTCTCACAGATAATAGATTTTGATTTTAACTCAACTATGGATTCAGATACATATTTTTCACTGGTACACTATTTATCAGAACTTAAAATGCCAACATATTTAAACTAATAGCAACAAGCAGCAATTAAAAGAAGGTCAAGATATTTTATTATGATAGAAGGACAACTTTACAAAAAGAATAAACAAGAATCCTAACGACCTTTGAAAGTTATAAAAACTAATGAAGTTAATATTATATTATAAAATTTGCACTCTGATCCTTTGACAGGACATTTTGCATTAGAGGAAATCTACAGAAGAGTCAAAGTAAGGTACTATTAGTCACAAATGTATGATGATGTATGATGATATGTTCAAACTTGTGATGAATATCAAAGGAAAGGTAAAAATAAGAAAACTGAGCTATTGCATCCTATAAAAGTTGGACAACCCTTTGACCAAGTAGGAATGGATATTATTGGACCTTTACTCACGATAAATAAAGGAAATAATTATATTGTAGTAGTACTGATTACTTAACTAAGTAGCCTGAAGCCAGAGCTCTTATAAACGCAAAAGTATCTTTAGTAGTTTCTTTCTTTTATAAGGATATAATTTGTAGACATAGATGCCTTAAAGAATTATTAACTGATAGAGGAACGCATTTTGTAAATCAAATGCTAGATTCTCTATGTGAAGAATTGAGAGTAAAGCATAAGTTAACAACTACATATCATTCTCAAACTAATGGTCTTATCGAACGATTTAATAGGACTTTGTGTAAAATATTAGCAAAATTCGCAAATGAAAATAAAAATGATTAAGATGATTTTCTACCATCTACCTTATTTGCATATCGTACAAAAGGCATAGTACTACATGACATGAACCTTTTTACTTAACCTATAGGAAAAATGCTACATTGTCGATCGAATTTTAAGTACAAACGTCAGACATACAAAATATAATGATAGATGAATAAGAAAATTTAATTAATCGTGTATGACAAATAACTAGAAAGATGGATAATGAAATATAATAAGCACAAAATAATATTTAAAACTTTCAAAAGAAACAAAAGGAGTAACATGATCGCAAATTAAAAGGAAGTGTTAATTTTAAAGTTAGAGAATTAGTTCTAATATATAAAGTAATTTACAAGATAAAAAGAAGCTTGAGGAAAGATAGAAGGAACCGTATTACATTTATGCTGATCTTGGAAATGGAGTATACAAATTGAAAATGTTAGACAGGAAGATCCTAAAAATACCTATAAATGGTAATAAATTAAAATAGTATCACCAGCGTGATCTGCCTTAACCTATTGTACTAATTGAAAATTGAAGAAATTTATGAAAAATGCTAAAACATTTTAGCTGAAAAATATTTAAATAGGAGGGAGTCTAACTTGAAATTAATAAATTAATAAAATGAAAAAGTTGAAAGCGCCCTTACCTATACTGAAACATTTTTTCAGAATTTTTAATTAATTTATGCTGACCTATACCCCAAGTAATTAAGATATATTCTTTACCTTAAAGCAAAACTATACCTTTGGAAATGAAGTTCTTCCTTGCAAATCAAATACTATAAAGGGCTAAATGAATGAACAATTGTGTTCTAATGCTGATAAATGTCTTTTATTTTGAAAAGCTTATAGAAGAAATAGAAGATCTTACAGTTCGCTTAGTGTATATGTATCTATACAAATATATTATCTCTTTGAATTTTTTAGACCAGTGCAGATTGTACAAAGTAAAATAACCACCCTTAAATTGATAGTTGAATTATTAATAGCGAAATATAATGATCTAATTGATAAAATTATTAAGATTTATACGAGGATGCAAAATCTTGAATGGAAGTGATATTATACAAAAGAAGACATAGATGATGATGATTTAAAGGATAACATTGATTCTTAGGAAATCATATATGTCATCTATGTCATCTATGTTATCTATAGCATATGTTTCTTTTATACAATATATTTCTTTATTTATATTAATTTATTTATCTCATATATTTATTATATTTTATTTATCTTATATATTTCATATATTTTATTTATTTCTTTTATATCTTTGATAACTTTATATTTTTTACTTTGTATAAATAGAGGATAATTTCTTTTAGCCTAATAGTGTGTCTGACTTATAGTTTTATTAAATAGTTTAGTTTAATTTCCTTAACATAATTGTATAGTATAGAGCGTTGACTAGGGCAGTACTCCATTGTTATAGTTATTAAATAAACTGTTAATTTACCAATACTCTTCTAAATCTAATTATCAAATTAAACCTTCTGCTTATCACTCATAAATATTGCTTCACTTATCACTCATAAGCATCTTAAAGAACTGACTGTAACAATATATAGTTTTATTATCACTATTAATCTATAAAGAAAATTCTTTATTACAATTAAACACTTTTTTACATTTTTTTACATTTGTTTAAAAAAAAAATAGAAATACTAATTAAATATATTTTCTTTTTATTAAATATAATGTTAACTGATAATCTACTTATATTTTATTGCATAAAAGTATATATATATAATTTAGCAAATTCTTCTAAGCTGATAATTACTGCTCTAAACTGATAATTATTATTTGAACTCAAATTTTTTTGTATTAATATATCTTTTTAAAATTAAGATAATTATAATAAATAATATTAATAATAAATCTGATCAAAATAAATACTTGATCAATTATATAAAATATTTTTATATAAAAAAAAGGATATAATAATTAATCAAAAAATTTAGTATTAATACTAATGCAAATCAAATAGAAATTTATTAAAACAAGAAAGTGAAAATACTTGCTGATTCATATAAGTTATTATTAAATTTAATAAAAAATATAATACTGATATAAGAAGAACTTTATATCAATAGTAATCTTATTCTAGCAATAAAATAATGAAGTAATAAAATTTTTACAAATTTTATCATTTTTGAAATTATCTAATTTCTTTTATATTTTAAAGAAAATGTAATAGCAATTTAAAAAAAAAAACTTAAAATTATTGGTTATATTAATCAAAAAATAATAGAAAAACTAATAAAAATACAAGAACATATCTTTGAAAGTTTGAAAAATTTCATAGCAAATAAAAGAATATAAATGTCAGTTAATAATATCAAGAATATGAAAGGGTAAAACTAAACACATTTTATTGGCAATATTCTTTTATAATTATATTAAATAAACCTAAAAAGTATTAATTATTAAGTTAAATTTTTAAATTTGTTAAAAAAATTTGAAGCAATTTTTTGTTACCGGTTTATTTCCATTTTAGAAATCGGTATCAAGATCACGTGCAGTTGACAAATTTACTGTTATTTATAACTTTAATTTAGCCAAAAAGGTAAACCTTAAATTTTTAGAATTTTTCTCGGTTCTTTTATATATGTCTATTTCACAAGGACGTCTTGAAGAATTAGAGGTATTACGAACTAAATTAGATGTTTCTTTCGATATGGTTTCTTCTTTAGTTGATTCTTGGTTACCACCTCCAAATCCCGAAGAAGAGGCAAAGGAAGAAAAAGAAGAACTTATACGACAAAAAGAGTTAACCAAGTCAATTCAAGAGCGTCATGCTTCTAGGTATATCAACTAATAATAATTTTAAAACTTTTACAATTCTCGAAATTTAATTCAAACAAAATTTTTTTTCAGGATTGGAATGAATGGGATTAAGGATAAGGCAGTTTCAGAGATGATACTTAAACGTAAATTAACACAAAAGAATTTTCGAAAAGTTGGCGAGGATGGAGTTTCATTATATCCAATGATCTCAAAAAAGGAGAATTTGAAACGTACAAACAAAAATGAAAAAGAGGGAGAAGATTTAAAAGAAGATAGTAAAGCTTCTATAGTCTCAAAGAAATCAAAGCTAAACTCCTTGTGTTTAGAGGTTGACTCGTCGAGTAGCGATGACGTATCATCAATAACAACAATAACGAATTCTAAGAAGCAATTGGGAAGTGATTTCTTATCATTATATCTGGCTGAAAGAGATAAGAAAAAGAAGAAAAAGAAAAAATCTAAGAATAAAGGAACGTAAAGTTTGTTAAAATTGAATAAATTTGTAACGATCAAACTTTGCAATTAATCAATTAATGTAACAATAATTATCCGATGTGGTTGGTCACAATCATTTTATGAATTTGTTTCAGATTTGCGGAATCAGAAAGTATTTCTTATCAGTCGCATGTTCATTTATACAACCCTTTCCGTTTATTAATTTCATTAAAATTGAAACTTTGAATCTCAATTTCAAGTAAATATATTGAAGCATTTATCAGCTTGTTTGCAAAGATATGTTCAATGCCGAACATTTAATGATCTTCAGATTTTTGCACATATATCCAGAACACTATAACATAATTGGGTAAAGTTATTAACCTTGAGTAACCTTAAATAATAAACTTTGTGGACAAAACATTTCGATTCCAGTTTTTTAATCAACGAATTTTAGTTTTTGAAACAAAATTACTCCTGGTTATTTCATCTTCTTTCAAGTTCAAAGGACTTTGTTTTGCACGTGCCATAACCTTCCATTCATTTACTCTTTTTCAAACCCAATTTTTGGTTTGTTTTTTAAACTCATTTGTGGCCTGCTTCAGGATCACACAGTCTTTTAACTTTGAAAATACCCTCCTTTATTTTTCTACCTTCTTTTTTCCTTAATTCCGAAAAACTTTCTCATATCTTTTTATCCGCTACTTTATCTTTGTTTTCTTCCTTTATTCTTTTTTTTTTTTTCATTTCCAACTAATTTCTACATTCCTTTTATTTTTACAGTTTTTTACACCATGAAAGTTACAAGACTTCAACTCGGTGTATATGCCAACCAGCAACCATTTTTTCTATACTTATTTCCTTTGGTGGCTTCCTCTCCGTCTCTTTCAAGGACTACTTTATATAAACCATTTTATCGTTTAAGGGACATTGATGTTATATTTTTTGAATCACAAATAGGCTTCATACATAAATCAGGAAAGATTCCTCAAATATATTTTGATACACCTGGATATTGTTTCTATGAACGTTCTGGTGATATATATTTAGCTGCTTGTGCTATAAGGGAAACCGGAACTATATTAGGAAATCATTTGCTTGCCGAATTTTGCAGTTATGGTCGATCAGAAATAATATCGGGAATGGCCGATAAATTATTAGAAAGTGTTGATATAAGTCGTACACCTGCTGTAGAAGCAGAGTTTGAATTTTTTACAGTAAATTCAACAACGTCACCAAATGATGAACATTCAATTCTACTACCGATTAGTGGAAGGAAGCGCATGTCCCTAGAGGCAGTTTTAGATTTCACAGATAATAAAAGATGTTCCTCAATCGAACGCACAGTTTCGCCCTCAGAATCAGATAGGTATGATTGATATATGTCTAATCAAATAATCTTACCAAATAATTTAATAATTATTTATTTATTCTGAAATTATAGGGGAACACCGATTAAACAAGAACCTTCACCGGCTTATTCTGGAAGCGAGCATTCTAACTCTTCTTCACCAAATCATTCGCCTAGACCACCACATTCACCTTCGTCACCATTACTTTCTGGTGAAGTAGTAGAAGAAGAAATTAGAACAAATAAGAGGAGACGTGTTGCTGCATCAGCTATAGGATCTAATAATATAAAAGTTACTAATAATCCAGAAGTTATGGAACAGGTTAGAAACACTCTTAAATTGAAGCAGCAACAGAAAGCTATAATTGAAGCGAGACAACGACAGGCACAACAACAAATTTTACAACAAAAAAATTTTGTTGATAGAAGGCATTCTGTTGCTGGTTATAATAATTCGGCAGCTCAAAGATCAATTAACACATCTTCAAGGAATACATCACAAGGTGCTTTAGATTCTAACAGAACCTCTAACGCATTGTCAAAGCGAAATTCTGTTTCAAATAGAAGTAATCGTAATTCAAGAAATCTTAGTGTTTTTGCTCCACCTTATAATGATGGTTCAATCGTGGTATCTTCCGCCTTACCTAGCGTTAGTAAAGTTCGTGGACAAAATTCTGCGGGTCTAGCATATCATGTGCAATCACCTATGACAGCTCCAATTTCATTAAATAGATCAGCTCCAAATAGACAGAGCGTTTCTGGATTTCCTTTATCAGCAAACTCAGCTTTTCGTCCTACAGGCCAATCTTTAAATACACATTCTGCTTCTACAAGTGCAAGTATAAATGGACTTATTTCTCCTAATAATATAAATGATGTTCGATCCGGTAGAATTTCTTCAAGTCCTCTTCCTAGTCCTAATCCATCTCGTATATCTATGTCTGTTACAAACCCAACGTCAAATGGAGAACAACCATCCAAAGAATCTTTTATTCATCTTTTTGATTCATTTTATGATACAGTAGCTGACACTCGTTCACTTAAAACCACACTTGAAGATCAAATTCGTAAGACAACTACCCTTCTTCAAACGCTTCAAGCTTCAGGAAGTATGATTGAAAGTTTAGTTCGTGGACATTTTCGTGAAATGCAAAGGGAAGTTGTCAATGATTTGATGACTTTAGAGAAACGCCTTTCAAAGGTTGAAGAACGTATACGTAGTAGCGCAGCTGTTGTAGGAATGGGTCCAAGTCCTCCGTTGGATCCAGATAGAAGACTAAGCGACATTAGCACAACATGTAGTGATATAGGACTTAGTCATAATAAGGACACTTCCACCTTAACTCAAGATGCAGATAATAGTTCATCGCAATATTTATCTGTTAGTCAACTTACTAACTCTAGTCCACCATTGTCTGCTGTTTCTTCGAGTAGTGGTTCTGAGGAGTCTCAAACCAAAGATTATCAAGATATTTTGAGTGGTTTGAAAGCCCGGTTAGAATCTCTGGAAAGGCGTATATCTGTTTCTTGATTTGCTTCTTTGGATCTTCTCTAATGTAGAATGAACATTTCATAATTAGTTTTGACTTTTCTACTTTTCACCTTCCACTCTTTACGTCTTAATTTCTTTTCAACATTAATTCCTTTAAGTTTTATCGAATATTTTATATCGATATTTAAGTTTAAATCTATGTATTTTATTAATAATATTTCCATGTAATTAACTTTTGCAATTTTTTTTAAGCTTTTATTTTTTTATTATTATTCTTTATTTGATATTATTAATAACAATAGAGCCTATAGAATTTTCCTTTTTCCTTTTTATGCAATTGCATAAATTTTTCATCACCAACACGAAGATTTAACTGGTTTATTCTCTTTGTGCTCTCTTGTTATATACATTACCTTTATACCGCTTTACATTTATTAAATTCTCATTTTTCGTATTTTCATATACATCATTCGATTTTTCCTTTACATCATCAAAGTTTTTCGTACAATACTAAACATTAATATTCATATAAACAAACAAAATTCGCATTTATCCTCAAAAAAAAAGGTTAAAAAAAAAAAAAAATAACTTTATTTTTTTTTTTACCTAACTTTTTACATTTTGTTGATTATCAAAATCAATAATTTTACTTGATCTTTCATTTTTTTTTTTTTTTTATGTTGCTTTGTTCTTTATTCATAAAATATTTTACATAAAAATACAAAAAAATAAAAAATTTAGATTTATTAAAGTCTTAAAACTTTTTTTATAATTTCTTATTTCTTATTTTTTTTATTAGTTAAAGTTTTTTCTTTATAAAAAATGCTAAGTTTTACAATTATCTTACATATGTGTTAAACTTATTATAAAATTGTAAAAATACATATATGTAAAATATAATCTAATTCTTACCATTTAATTTAATATTTACTTCAATAATTAATCTATCAAATGAATTTAGAGAAGAATTACAATGTCTAATAGAATTATTATTGATGATATTAAAACTCTATTTTAACTTTCTTTTTTTTACTGGATTTTTTTTTCTTAGATTTTAAAGCAATCAAAAAAGAATTTAATTGAATATGATAATGAAGAAACTAAGTATAATAATGAAGAATTTTGATCAAATTTCATCAATTTATTTAACAACTCATTTTCTGACTTAATATTAATATTATTTATTTTAAATATTTAGAATTTATAAGTTATCCTTTATGATAATTTGTAAAAATAAAATTTAAATGATTAGAAAGTTAAAAAAAACAGTTTATAATTACAAAAATAAATTTTTTCTTACCTTATACTAATAAATTGATACTAATTTATAAAATAATAATTAAATTAAAAAGTGATAATAAATAAATTATAGTATAAAATAAACAGATAATAGTATAAAATTCTATAATTTAATTTAAATGATATATTACTTATTACTTTTTAATTTAATTATATTAAAAAGTGATATACTATTAATACAAAAATATAAAAGATATTAATATTTCTTTTGATAATTTACAAAATGATATTCTTAATTAGGTATTTTAAAAAAGAAAACTATATCAAATAGAACAGATGTTTATTAAAATGAAAAGTAAATATAATAATTAAATATTTATTGTAATAATATATACTTATATTTAATTAATTTACAGTTAACTCTTGTTATAACAAACTCTATGTTCTAGATTTTAATTTCGCTATAAGATTATAGTGAAGATTTTAATAGATTTGATTAGCAAATTCACTATAATAAAAGTATTTTTATTATATTTTTTCAAAAAATTCATTATATCAAGAGTTCACTATATCAAGAGTTAACTGTATTAATTTATTAAAGAAAATGTACTGTTAAATAAAATAACTTTTAATCTAATAATTAGATTTTAATAGAAATATCATATTAGAATTATTTTAATAAAAACTTTCTAATAAATATAAATATGATTTTATTAGATCAATAATTAGCGAAATATTTTAAAAAGAGTAATTAAAGATAATTTTATAAATCATTATTAAATGAAATTGTAATTCCTTAACTATAATTTGATAAATAACTAATTAAAACTATATAATATCATTAACAAAGTTAACTAAGTTAAATATATTAATATAGTTAAAAAGGTTTACTTAACTAAACTTATTAAATAAATTAATAATATTTATAATATTTTGTAGTTTATTAGGTTTTGCTTTATCTTAAATTAATAGTAAAAGTAGATCAAAAGTTTTATATCAATAGAATAGAAATTTTATGTAATTTAGATAGTTAATCAATTAGATTTTAAATGATTTAGTTTTAAATTAATTTATTATTTATTGAATTCATAATTTAATAAGTTTGTAAATAAAAATTATTAAATAGTATACAGTCACACCTCGATATAATGAAGTTGCTGATCCAGCCGATCAGAACTTCGTTATAAGAATCTTTGTTAACGCTATAACAAATTATGTGGTATGTATAACGAATAATTCGTTATAGTAGATGATTACTGATTTCATTACACAAATATAATTTTACTATTGTCAGAAATATATTCACTTTATTAATCATTGAATGACAGTTTTATTAATTTACTTAAATTTTTTTTTAAAAAAATTTATTTTTTTAAAATAAATAAAAATAAAAT
>CAJVPQ010002695.1:0-12997 GCA_910591825.1 Funneliformis caledonium
AGAAGAGCAACTTGAAACATTGGTCGAGGAGCAGAAGCAATGTAAATCACAATTAACTGAACTTGAAGAAAAAAGCGTTCACATTCGCAACCAAAGGTTGTCTTGGGAGGGGGATCTACGAAGAAACCAAGAAGACGTTGCACGTAATGAAAATCTCTTGCAACAATTAAGGGAGCAGAAGAGTAACAATCTTAAGATTTTCGGTCCTACGATTCCGGATGTACTTAAAGCTATTAATGGAGAGCATAGATGGAATAAGAAACCTGTGGGACCTTTTGGATTATATATGAAATTATTAAATCCTGAATGGAGTGATACTCTTGAATCTGTGATTGGTAATACTTTAAGCACGTTTGCTGTTAATAACCATAGAGATCAAAGGCTTTTGGCGGACATCATGAAAAGATTTAATTGGTATATAAAATAAATTCACATTATTTTTTGTAATTTACGTATAAACTCATCAAACTTATTATTTCTTAGTAATTCTCCAATTATTATCGGTGAAGATGATAATTTTGATTATACGCAGGGAGAACCTGATAAACGATTTCTTACTATCTTACGAGCATTAAAGGTATTCAGTCGATTCTTATTATTATTTTCTTTTTTTAATAACTTTTAATTTTTTAGATCGATGATGAAAATGTTAAACGTCGTCTTATAAACAATAATCGAATTGAATCGATAATTCTTGTTGAAAAACGTGCGGAGGCCGATATAATAATGCATAATAACGGGAATGGGTTTCCTCGTAATGTTGAGGGATGTTATACAATCGATGGATATAAAGTTGGTCATAAGTAAGTAACGTTGTATTCCAAACTATTGTCGACTACATTACAAAAATTAATATATTCTACCATATACGATTACATTTTCAGAGGCGGTGGTTTTTCAACACAATCTATCAATAGATATAGAGGACCAGCTAGATTTAAACAAGATATTGATGGCCAAATTCGGTAATTTATTTCGATAATATTGTCTTTATTAATTATCAGTATATTTATTCTAAGTTATCTTAGAGATGCAGAAAGGAAATTATCGGATTCTAAAGAGACGAATAGTCGTTACAAGGTTGAATTGGAAAGAGCTGAATTTGAACTGAATAAAGTAAATGATGAAAAAAAAGCATTATTGGTAAGTATAGTCTATATATATATAAATATATCTATATAAATTAAGGCAATTATTATTTATATAATATCTTTTTTTTTATTCAGCGTAAAATCCAAGATGATAATCGTGAATTCAAAGAATTAAATAATCAAATTTTACAATTAAAAGAAGATCTACAGGTTGTGATTTGTAATATCAAAATTATCAATGAAGATTATTTTATTTTTATATTAAGTTTTCTTTAAAAAAATATTTTTTTTTCCTTGTGCTTATTTTTAGCAAGACGAACCAGCAAATATTGCTGCTCTTGAAGAAGTCAAAAAAGTTAGTATTCTATATTTCTATATATGATTAACCATGGAAATTTTATTAAATAATCCGTTTATATAGGAAACTGAGCATGAAATTGAAATGTATAAGGGACAATACGTCAATATTCAAAGAAAAAGATTACAATTAACCGATGAACATGAACCTTTAGTGAATGAATTCGAAGACATTCAACAAAGACTGGATGCATTATCAAGTGAAGCCGAAAGTCTTGGTGTAAGTTGAGAAAAGAAATACGAGTAGCAGGTTTATAATATCTTCATCTAAAGTTTTATTATTAGTTTGATTCTATGATAATTAAACATTATGTTAATTATACTATTACTTTTTGTTAACATAAAGGCTAATATTGAAGAAAAAGTTCGAACACGAGTAAAGAGCGAAATGAATAAAAAACATTGGGAAAACAAATTAGCGTTAGAAAAAGAGAACATTGCCACTGCTTCATCCGAAGTTGAAAAAAAAAAGCTAGTTCTGGAGGTAGTCATTATTAATTTCATTTACTCAATTTTTATTTATATTTTAACATCTATGATTGCCCATATATAGGAATGGACAAAGCAAGCGAGAGATTATTGTCCTGAACGAGTTGAAGTAACTAAGCCAGCACATGAACTAGATCGTGAGATAAAACAATTTCAGGCTCGACTAAGAGAGAGAGAGAAAAAGTAGGTCTTATATAAATTTTTATAATATTACATAATAACATTGGCTTAAATTTTTTTCCTACAAGACATGGTGCAAGTCTCGAAGAAATCGCATCAGCTATGGCTGCTACGTGCGATGCCTATCGTAATGCAAAACATGAAATCGAACATATGGAGATATTCGTCAAAGTGCTATCAATATTTAAAAAAAATTTGCTATTTTTAATGTTTTATAAAGTACTAAGTTCAATTTATTATGATATTAGGATCTCAAATCTGCTTTGCAAGATCGTATGTCCAAGTGGCGTAATTTTAGAACATTTATTGCTGTTCGTTCTAAGATACAATTTACATATCAGCTATCTAAACGAGGTTATTCAGGAAAATTAATGTTTGATCATCCAAATAAAAAATTGTCCTTACGAGTTTGTATATCTTAACGAATAATTTTCATTGTAAGCTAAAAAAAACAAAAGATATTAACAATCTTCTAATATTTAGGTTCAAATTGATGACCAAATAGGTCAAGGTAGTGATAAAGATCCAAAATCTTTATCTGGTGGAGAAAAATCATTTTCTACCATCTGTTTATTGTTAGCTCTTTGGGAAGCTATGGGATGTCCTATTCGATGGTAAAACTATATCATATTCATGAACTGTTATTCCTAAATATATATTAATTATGTTTATTTGTACTTTTAATAGTCTTGATGAATTCGATGTTTTCATGGATGCTGTAAATCGTAGGATAAGCATGAAAATGATGGTAGATTTAAAACTTACAATTAATGAATTTTTATTATTCTTTATGTATCATTATCTTAAATTAATTATCTTGATATTAAATAGATCGAAACAGCACGTGAAGCAGACTGCACACAATATATTTTAATTACTCCACAGGACGCGAGCAGCGTTTCACCTGGTCCTGATGTTCGTGTACATAGGTTACAAGATCCTGAAAGAGGTCAAGCAACTTTAAATGTTGACCCGTGTGTGACTGATTCTTAAACAACTAGTGTTATAATCGAAACGGCTAAATGATTTCTTTTTACAATTATTATTTGAATTATTTTAATAAAGTATTATGTTAATTTTTGCGCAGTAAGCATGACGTAATTGTATGAGTAAATATAAATTCACGTTATGATTAGTATAATTAATATCTTTGTTGGAAGATTTCTGTATATTTCCGTCATTGGATTATAAAATAAAAATAGTAAATACTTTGGTTTAAGAAGGACTGAATATAAATCAATAATCTAAATACCACGCTACGATTGGTAGATACTGAATTCTTTAAGCCTTGGATCTTTCGGAGATAAGTCTATGATGGAAAAATTTTAATTTATTTTTTTTATAAAAAAAGATCACTAAATTAAATTTCTTACCTTTTTGTAGATATCAGATTCTTCAAGCCTTGGCTGCTATAATTCGTGACGTATAAACCTACCCACCGAAAAAATCAAATATTTATAATAAAAATTCAAACATCACCGGTGACACAAATAATGGATCACTTATTTACCACTATAAAAGCCTCATATCTTTTTCATCTTTTTCATCACAAAATTTCTGAGTAATGAAATTGATCAGCTGTCACATTGGTGGGAGATTTTTGGCAGGGTCTATCTAAAAACAAAGACAAAAATAAGCCCTATTTATATAAAATTCTATTTAGAAGCAACAATCCAATTCTCCCTTAAAAAGAACAATCTATTTATTAAAAGCGGGATCTTTTTAAAACAAGGCACAGTAATTTCTCGAAGTTAAGCGCAGTCATTATAAACCTTTTTTTACAAATTATTATTTTTTGAGAAATTATACATCAGAAGGTCATTTCTTTTTAGGACTTTAAAAAATTTTATTATATTAACTTTTCTAAATTTATGGATTTGTGTACCAAAACATAATACAAAAAATATTAAAGTGATTGGCTTATTTTACGCTAAATGCATTATTATTTTTATTTTTTATTGTACGAATTATAAATATACATGAATGTTTTTTAACGTTCATGTTTTGTCCCAACGAAGCTATGGAATTTCAGGAAAACTCTCAGAAACGTTTGTATCAATCGAATAATGTGACAGTAACAAATCCGCAATTGCAATCCTTTTCACATAAAGGTGAAAAAAATGTACCAACCTCCATAGTAGGCACATTTCTTCGATCATCAATATTTCAAGGTGTCATCCTTGGTTGGATTGGTTCCATCTCGTCATTGGTTTTATTAGTCTATGCATTTATGTATAGCCAAAAGATGGATGTCAATTTCGTATGGAACTTGCGTATCGGTTTATTCCTATCGGCAGTAACGGTGTTCACAAGGATAATGTCTATTATTGTAGGGTTCATGTTGCCGGCTATTCTAGCGGGCATTTTTGCCTTCATTCAAACACCAATTCTGGAATCAGGTGCAACAATCAGTAAATTAATGGAAGCATCTATGACCCGTGGTCTATGGAGCACTGTAATGACCTGCTTTAGCTTTGGCAAAACTTTTAAATTCGCTATTGTTATTGCCTTAGTATTAGCGTGGCAATATATGTTATCAGCAGCCGATTTGTACATCCATACCGTTGCTACTGGAACGATTCAACGACTACCTGGAGAAATAGTCACAAGCGCGAGAGGAATAAACATAGCGACTAATTGTACTGAAACTCTTCCTCTCTTTGATACTTGTGGACAATGGCAATCAGCTACCAATGGTGGGTTATTGAATCCAGCTAGAGCATTGAAGACTTACCAAAATACGAGCGAAACTCTACAAGTTTTGTATGCTGATGGTGGTGTTTACCTTTTACAATCCCCACCTCCAGTACAAGTCTATGCATACTCTGGGTCTGGTATTTTCTTACAACCCTCCTGTAAGCCAATAAGCAAAATATGCAAGTTAGAAGGCATAGCTGGAGCCTTTACAAATTACACATGCCCCGAGACATTATGGTCAGCCGCAGGGAACACACAAAAACATGGTGTGGATGATGTGTTTTTGAATATCACAACACTGATTTATGACCAAGTATTAGAAAAATTCAAAACATTCAATCCCATACAAGCGATTGTTTCTGCACGAATTGCCAGAGGAGGATTAACGAATTACGATTCCGAGTTTATAAACGAAACACATGGTGACCTTTCAATTTTAATGCACTGTCAAATATTCGCCTCATTAATCGAATATGTAGTCACTTTAGGATCGCTAAAAGCATCCCCATTGGGAAACTTGACAAATCCACAACTTGTGGCCCTTGTAGGTGCGTCAGCTCGTATGGCTCGACGAGCGGTTAATGATGTCGCAGATTTAGCATACAAGGGAGATAGCAAATCATTCGCCAATGGATTTGCACTTCAATGGGCTCAAGCAACCATTGCTTCATTCAGTGGCGCAGTTCAAGAAAATGGAGAAGGGTATTCTTATACGCTTGATATAAATAAAGAACAAACTGTCGTTCCAATTTCAGCTGCCTTGCTATATGTCATTATTATTGCATTTCCACCATTAATCTTCTCCTGTATATGTCTTAATTCTCTACGAAATTGGTTAAATGGTATATGTATCAGCTGGATATTTGCTGAATATATTTGTAACCCACAGAGATTATTTTATCAATCCTTAATTGGAGAACATTATATAGAAGATTCCTGTTTGAAGAGTTTGGCAGTACAGGAAAAAATACTTAGAAATGTTGAGTTAAGTATCACAATAGAAGATGGGCATATAGTACAAAACATCCAGGCATGTTAATAATGAAGGAAAGATTCGAGATTAGATCGTATCACGAAAATAATATTTATAACTTTAGCAAACATCTCGATTTGTCACATAATGTGACGATCATTATCGATTATTTATTTATTTTTTTAAGAATTAAATTATTATAAAACTAACGAAATATCATTTATTGAGTAAGCAAAAATCAAAGAACAAATTATTAGCAATTCAAATTATTTTTTAATTTAATTAGTTCTTAATTTTTATTAAATAAAAATTTGTAATGAAATAAAAGTTTTAATACATTATATAATCTTTTTAAATTATTTTAACGTTTTTTTTTTGATTTTTTAATAAAGAATTAAAATAATATTTACATTTATTATTAAACATTCTTTATAATAACTATGTCTATATATTAAAATCATAATATTTGATGAAATGAACTATAATTTATATAAATTTTGCCAACTTATAATTTTATAAACTATAATTCTAGCCAAATTTATAATGTTAACCTAAATTAAAAATTTAATAATTAAAAAATCATACTCATTACTACTATCACATAAAAATTTTCACATTATAATTATTACAATTTTTAATTTAAAAGTAATAAATTATTTAAAAGATATTAATATAAAAAACGTTATTTATAATTAGTAAATTTAATAAAAAATATCTTTAAATATTATAAATTTTATAATATATAAATTTTGCTGTTAGTTGAAGTCATAGTCCAAAATCCATTAGTCCATCAACACTAATTAGCATTTATGTATGAAATTAAAGTCAATGAAAAATAACTCATAAAAGACATAATCTACAATCCAAAAATTGTCATCACTTATATAAAAAAATACTATAATATCTGATTTCTTTAAATCATAATACTCATGCTTTTTCAAACACATGTAAAAGATGTTAATTTTTTAAATTCATGAAGCACAAAGTAACATTATTAGAACATGATCTGGGATATTGAGACTTAATAAAGGACAGTTTAGGACTTAGTATGACATTCTCAAAATCTTTGAGACACAAGAAAATGTATATCATAGGCTATATGATACAGTTTGTAGACTGTTAAGTTTTCTTCACAAGTAAAGTTTCAGTTCTATTGTATAATAAATAGAAAAATCATTATTACATAAGGCGATACAAAGTAATAAAATTAGTTTTCATATCCCGTCTGGGTCAATAAGATAGGATTTTGAAATTTTAATTTTTTTTATAATCAACCAATAAAAATGCTTTACGTTCATGTCACATGACCGAATGATATTCTTTATTAGATTCAAAAATAATTAACATAAATCTTAAAAAGAAATTCAAGAAAGCTAAGTTTTTGTACATTTTTTCTTTCCTTTACTATCTTACTTCCACTTTAGATGCTTTTTTGAGACAGCAGTATCTTTGTCACAATTGTTACAACGTGAGTCTTCATCTTTCATTAATCTATTAACATCTATACTTCCGCATTCAATGCAAATATCTGGGTAGATTTTAGTTGAGTAATAAAGTCTCTCAACTTGGGATAAACACGACTACAACTCATTAACATAAACTCTTAAAAAGTTCGTAAATAAAATCCTTCATATTATTGGATTCTTTCTCCACATTATCAGACTTTCCTCCGCATTATCAGACTCTTCATCTGAATCTGAATCTGAATCTTCACGATTGTGTTCATTTTCGTCACAGTCATCCTTTTCATCCATCTCATTCTCTATATCATTGTGTATGTCTGGTTTTTTTCATGGTATGGTCATTACAAGATCACAAGTGTTACAAAAAGACATACCACAGGTGTAAAAAATTGTATCCAAGAATTCTCACAGCATTGTTTTGTCCTTTTTAGAAAGTTTCTTTATGCTGAATAAAAGATGCAGCTTCTCACATTCAATACAATTTACAATGACACCAACATTCTTTGCACATGCAGCAGAAGGGCAAAATGGCATGGTATATTTCATTTTTGTAGTTTTTATTTTACCCTTTATTTTTATCTTGGTATTCTTAAACGAAGGTCTATGATCTTCTGTTGTTTGTTTATTATACAATTCTTCAAATAACTTATAATGCAAGTTTTCTCCAGATACTGGATTTGAAAGACAATGTAATTGTTCAAAATCTTCTGACAAACAACGAGAAGGACGATAAATAGTACAAGCTGATTCACCACATTTTTTTATTGAAAAGAAGTAATGCCTTGACATGTAACAGTATTCTATGAACTCTTGTAGACGTAACTTTAGACAAAGATAAGTTAATCAAGTGGTCAAGATCTTCTTTGAATAACTCAATCAGTATTCTACTTATCCTCCATTTTATTTGTTCTGCAGTGCGATCTTCATAGGTAATACTATCATCCACAAGCTGAATCGTTTTCCAGAATCTCTCTATTTCTGTTTCTGATGCTGCAGTAAATATTTTGAAGGGATTATCTTTAAGAGACTGGTGATTGAACACATCACGAAGTAAATCAATTGGAGCTTGGAGACTTGCAATTAGATCTCCCTTTAAGGTAAAATTTTCCTCAGCAATTTTGCAGATTTTATTCATTATATTACATTTGTTCATTAATTTCTCTGACTAATCATTCATTTTAGTTCGCATCAAACCAACACTTTGTAACCCTAGGTTTAGAATCAATATAATACGTTTAACAGGGTTTTTCCATGAATATTGTGGTGGAGTTTGAATAGCAACAAAATAATCAAGGTCAAACGCAAGAAAAAGACAAATATATGATAATTGAACACAAGCATATGTGCACTGATGATTTGGTCTACCATCCATATAGAGACACAACACGGGTTTGTCAACAAGTTCTTCTTTAAGAAGTATGTTATATAGCTCTATTGCATGGCGAATAGATGAAGAAGGTTGAAAGATTAGATCTTTTAACCCAATGTGCACTTTTCCTGAATAGAAATCGCTATTAATTGATTCAGGTATATTACATATCATTGTTACACTCAGTATGATTCCTGTTTTAGTAAAATCATGATCTGCAACTGTAAATGTAATATCCTTACTGACCACTACTTTTTTTCCTCTCTCTACTGCAGCGACTGAAAATCCAGATTCACCAACCTTAAAACAATGTTTGTTATCTAAAAATATCAAATTTGTGATTTCACTAAACTTTATAGCAAATTCTTTTTCATAGCGAAATAATGCTGACACGTAATGAACATCTGGATGGTAAGCTTGTAACTGACGTGTTTAAATCATGAACTTTAGAGATAAGCGACCGGTGAATTATAAACTACTAAGTCTTGTTGGATTTTTGAGTCAAAATTGTAATCGTAACCATTGTGCACTAGGAATTAGTATTTCAGGTAGACACTCACGCTTAATCTGATGCAAAAAATCATTTACTAAGATTGCAGTCACAAAATGCACAATTGTATCATGCCTGTGTTTGTCTACATCAATTACAGCATCTGCTGCTTTTCCTGCAAAAAATTGATCCGCAATTCTCCAGAAGATATCATATTTATTTGGTCTTCCATTACCATATTCATGTAAATCGATGGTAATGTCTGGATCTCCAAGTTCCAGAGCAAGTCTAACACATTCATCAACTTTTGCTTCATTTTCAGTTTCAGCTGCAGAGATGTCATACGTTAACATTCGGAAGATTGTTCGAAATGCTGATAGCTTAGCTTTTGGAAGAAGCAGATCACATGTATGTAAATAATTTATTCGTATTACTCATATATAATAATGAGGCGCATCGGCTTGCAATTTATTTACAATCCGCATATTCTCTTACAATACTAATATTTTATTAGCTTGTTCATTGATTTTTCAGATTAAAATTGCATTAAAAGAATTATTTCCAGAATTAAATCGATATTCTCCAATCTTAAAGGAAATGCATGAGATAAGTCCTAGATATAACGCATTTTTTGTCTATAATAAATTGTTTGTTAGTTAGATTTCTACACTAACAGTCTTAACAATATTATTTCTTCTACTTATACAGGATTAGTTGGTAGGTATTCTTCAATATTAATTGGTTCTCATGACGATAAATCAGCGAGCAAGTATTTGAGATAATAGTATTTGGCTTTATTAGCAAGCGTGACCCAAATGTTTTGGTTATGAATTTTAATTGTTATGGCTTAGTCAACAGTTTGTATAGGAGCTTCTGATGCATGATTCACAGCAGCAACATCACATTAGCATTGCAAAAACCCTACATAATTCGAAATAGCAATAATAAGATTGTCAAATGCATCACGAAGCCAATTAAAATTTGTCATCAACATCTATGATGATGTAGCATGTGGAGCAAGAGTTTGGCAATGTAGATTTAGTTCATTTGAATCAAAGGATTTTTGTGATTGCTTGTATGATTTCGGGTTTGCACGGTCAAAAAACTTAAGGAAAAATTCAGGTATGTGATAATTCTGCTTTTCGAGTTTCTGGTGGTTACGCATATCAATATACCAAATCGTTTCAGTCAAGCTAATTATAAATTATTTCCCTTGTGTGTTCGCATATGATTGAGTGGATCATTCTCCACTATGACGCTGAATCCAATTAACTAGGTCATTACGCAGTTTTTGCTTACGATTTGACTTTTCTAATTATAAAAAGGTTGGCAAGTGCAATTGGACTTAGTGTGCATTTTGCATTAGGATCATAAGGCTGTTTCGCTGTAATACCAAATTAGGAATTACGTTATCAGTTTTGAGTCAATAATGTATATTTTTCCTATATTTGTCGTAAGTTCTATAATACCACAATTAATGCTGACTTGAATTGTAATTGCAGTTGGTGTCTCGCTTATTTTAATATGATCTATGATCTCAAAATTTATTATGATAATATTAGACTCAGGAGACAGTTCTCTAGTTATAAGTTTTTCAAAAAAATTCTTGATTATCATTTCATAAGAAATAGGATAGATATACCATCCATGAAGATTTTTTGACTTTTTAGTGATGCGAATATTTGCGAATGGCATTTTTTGCTGAATTACAATAAAAGATTTATTAAAAGCTTAAAGGGAAAAATTGTTTTAACGTATTTGTACCTCTTTTGAATTTATATAATCAAATTTGTTATGCGTTTTTAATCTCTTTTAGGGGCACAGTCAGAAAAGAAAAGTTGTTTTTAAGGGCGCAGTTAGGAAAGGGAAAGTCTCTTTTAGGAACGCAGTTAGGAAAAGGAAAGTTGTTTTTAGAGATGCAGTTAGAAAATGGAAAGTCACTTTTAGAGACGCAGTTAGAAAAGGGAAAGTCATTTTTAGGGGTGCAGTCAGAAAAGGAAATCACTCAGGAACACGGTTAGGAAAGAAATGCTAACGATCTTTAATTCTTTAAAAGTATAAATTCATGCAGAATTTAGTTAACCAAAGTCATTTAAATAAATAGAATTAGTTTATTGTGATAATATTATTGAATAGAACAGGTTAGATCAAACCATTCGAATATCGTCCAAAAAACAACATCGTCCAAGATAACAAACAAGATAATTATAATTGTATAATCATTTCATTAATAAGGAAATATTGAATTAACAACTTCACTTTTTTCTTTTTATTAAACTTGATTTGACTTTTTATTTTTGATAATACATGTAATAGTCTATTATATGAATGTGCAGAACAAAAAATATAAAATTTTAACCAGGTAGCCAGGTTATGAAACAATAAAAATGTTTAAAAAATTTTTTTCTTTTAAAAGCAAAAATCCGGATGGCCGGGTCATATAAAGTTAACTTTAAATATGTAAACCAATTTTATTACTTTGTATTGCCTTATATTAAAACAAAATAATAACTTTTAAATACTTTTATTTGATAATTTTTTTTTTATAAAGTGTGATAATTTCGTGATATACATTATATTAATACAGTATTTAATAAATTACACAAATATAATATTCAAAAAAAAAACAAAAAAATTTGAGAATTAATACAGTTATAAAAAGCTATTACTCAACGAATATTAAATCAAGTGATACGAAAATTTATATATACATAGATTCGGATATATAAAACATTTTTACTTAATGCGCAGTAAGCGATTTACTTTAACTAAAGTGATCAAATTATCTTGTGAAGTTAAAAAAAAAAAGGTTCATGATATTAATAAAGTTACAAAAACACATATTAAAATACGAATATTAATCCAATTGAGATCAAATTTTATATGCAAATATTATCGCACCTGCTAAACAACTTTCACTTAGAAATGAAAAGCGATTGACTTTGACCAAAGTGTTCAAATTTCCTTGTGAAGTTAAATAAGTGTAATTTATTTAGTAAAGTTACAAAAAAAATATTTCACCAATACCAAATAATATTAATGGAGTTGTCGACTTAAACGTTTTAAAGAATTTAAAAAACTTTAGTTTTAAGATTAAGGATTTAAAAGAAAGAATTGTAGAATTAATAGCAATAGCAATAGCAACACAACCACTACCATCAAAACCATTAACAGCAGCAGCAACAGAAACACAACTATTACCATCAAAACTATCATCAGCAGTAATGGGAAATTTGAAAAAAAAATTGCAAAATATATTGAAGAAATTATGCTGCTTCAATTTTTACAATCAATGTTAATCATACCCAAAGATCAATTGCATAAATATAAGCTACAAAAAATAGTTTTGCTTAAATATAATAAATATATTCAAGAAACTTATCAGGTGGTTTATGATATTTCCAATAAATTTTCAACGCATATTTCTTACTCTTGTACAAAAAATATCAAAAGGAAGAGTAAAAATTTATTTCTTTCTTTTAAAAATAAATTAAATGAATTATTACTAAAATATGCAGAAGAATTCAGATTTATAGAGGATAGTCAGAAAAAGCAACTCCCTCACTATTACCACCACCATCATCAGCATCAGTAGCAGCAATAGTAATAATAAAATAAAACAATTAAAAGCTTTAAATAGAAAAAAAATTCATTATATAAAATGAAAATTATTTGAAGAATATTAGGAATTTAAAAAAGAAAATCCTGACAATGAAGAGTTAGATTTAAAGGAATATCCTCCAGTTGAAATTAAGATTGAATCAAAAAATAAAGATTTTAAGAGTATAGATTCCTTTTTTTGCATTATAATATGCAAAATTTTAAAATAATTGAAGGTAATATTTCGTTAAATTTATTTGATTTATAATTTATTATGCTCATTTTAAA
>CAJVPQ010002696.1:0-12994 GCA_910591825.1 Funneliformis caledonium
AAAAAAAAAAGAAGAAAAAAAAATTAATTATTTTTTTTTTATAACTTTAATCTTATAAAATATTTTGACATAGATGAATGAAATGGAGCCAATTCCATCGTTGCAACAAGAATTTTTGAATAAATTAAAAAGGGAACAAAGTTCTGATGCACCCGACAGGATGTCTATCCCGCTTCCATCATAGTATGTTTTGTTCAAAATTTATTACAATGAAACCTATTATACACGGTAATGAATTTATTTATCTGACTTGCGAGACGTTCAGCAAGGGAGCTGACGTATTATCACACGTCGAAATGGTTAAAGACTTGACACTACGAGCAGAATTGGATCCATCTTCCACTCTCCCATCAATTTGTTTTTATACATTTTTTAATACTTACGATAGGTACAGATTAAATTTTGAAGTTCGACAATTTCGCACGATAAAAAAGCTTATCTTTCATTTCACTATTACTTTAATAGCTTGAATTGCTTATCCATATCCGAAGACACAACTCTTATCGCTGGGGGTTTTTCGGATTCATACGTTAAAATCTATAGTTTGAAACGCGAAAAGCTAAGAGGATTACGAGGACTTATAAACCCAGCTGAAATGAAAACCGGTAACATACATATTTTAGACCGAATACATATTGATTAAATATGGAACTCGAATTGGTTTTTTATCTTATGTATTTATTAAGTCAGCGACCTTGAAAATGCAAAAGAACGAGTTGGTAGTGATTGTAAAAAACTTTTAGGACATTCCGGGCCTGTATTTGGATTAAGTTTCAGTCCTGATAATAAATATATTATTTCATGTTCGGAAGACAGGACTGGTAAAAAAAAAAAATTATATTTCTATTTATTTTATTTCTATTACATGCATAATATGTAATTAACCAATTTTATATCGGTTCTTTATTTATTTAATTTCAAGCGCGACTTTGGAGTATAGACTCATATACTAATCTTGTATGTTATAGAGGTCACAATTCCCCAGTATGGGATGTTGATTTTAGTCCCTTGGGATTATATTTTGTAACAGCCTCACATGATAGAACTGCTAGGCTTTGGAGTTGCGATCATATTTATCCTTTAAGGATCTTTGCGGGACATATATCAGATGTTGATGTATGTAAATTTACCAATCAATAATGTATTGTTTGTTTTTTTTTGGTTTTTTTTTTTTAAGGATAAAATCTATAATGTTGAATTTCATTTATTCCACAAGACCGTCAAATTTCATCCAAACTCTAAATACGTCATCACTGGATCTAGTGATAAATCAGCTCGTATGTGGGATATTCAGGGAGGTGGTTGCGTTCGATTATTCTCTGGTCATACTGGAGGAATTTCATGCTTAAGTATATCTGATGATGGACGCCTAATGGCATCAGCAGGTAACTTTTTAAAATACAAATATTATGTATGATCTTGACACATTTATCCTTTTCTTCTTTATTTTCCTTTAGGCGAGGATAAGTCTATAATGTTGTGGGATCTTGGAACTGGAAAACTTCTCAAAAAAATGGTGGGTCATAAATCTACTGTATATTCATTAGATTTTAGCAAAGAAAGCAGTATTCTGGTATCAGGCAGTGCGGATGGTACCGTTCGCATATGGGATGTGAAAAAAAGCATGTCGGATAATTTGAATGAAGATGAACATTATTCGAGCAAAGCTAGAATGGATATAGATGAAAATCGTTCACCGGTTACGAAGCATAAATCTATAACTGAAACTAAGTTAGTATAAGGATTCTTTTAATTATATTAGTATTTCAAATTTTTAATATACAAAAATCAATAATATATCTATCTCTACATGTTTTAGGGATCTTATAAAGACATTACCGACAAAGCAAACACCGATTTACAAAATTCAATTTACCAGAAAAAATTTATGTCTTGCAGCTGGAGCTTATATGCCAACAGAAGAAGAGTTAAAAGGCAATAATGAACAAAAGAATACTTAAAATAACATTAGTTTTAACGCATTGAATATCATTTCATTAAATTTAAATATTTAATGAGGTCGTTTTCAAGTTTGGTGATGCATATTAAATAATTCGTCGCTCATTTAATTTAGTAAAAGAAAATTCGAGCGTACAATTGGCATATTTGAGAATTTGTTCCAAGAGTTTACTCCTTTTTTCTATCGTTCAGTAGATCGAACGGCAGAACTTTTTGTATAGTCTTTTTTTTTTTTTTTTTCATTTTTTACGATAATAAAGCTGCCTAGTTTTCAACCAATCAAAATTGCGTAAACAAATATTAATTTTAATATAATTTATTCTTCCATTTCATCATCATGTTGACTTTCTTTCCAATCTTCCATATCAACCTTTTTCCTTTTTCTCATTCTACCGTCTCCGCCTTCAATGTCGGCAATATATTCTCTACCAGCCTTCTCTCTTAATTCTTCAACATTTTTTTCAGTTTCAGCATATTCCAATATTAAATGTCTACCCAATAAATGAGTATCTCGTAAATTTTCCATAACATTTCTTGCATCTCGTTTCGTTAAAAACTCTATAAAGGCAAAACCACGTGATGTACGATCAAATTTTTTTGGTATTCTAAGTGATTTAATTTGTCCATAAGCACCAAATAATTCCCTTAATTCTTTTATTGTTGTTTCAAAGGCTACATTTTTAACTATAACTTTGGTCGACTCTTGTTTCTTTTTAATGATTTCGTCTTTTTTCTTTCTTTGTATAACATCTCCACGATTTGAAAATTTCAGTTGTAACGCATGACCATCAAGTAAATAATTCTACCAATAAATAATTGTTAAATAAATATCTTAAAAAAGCCACCCTTAAGAAAATATTTATAATTAAACATACCTGCATAGCTTTTAAGGCATTCTTTGCATTTTTTATACTATCATATTCAATGAAACCAAATCCCATACTTAACTTCTTACCGGGATTTTTTTGATCATTCTTCATTCTTATTTTTGCAGATTTCATACCAGGAGTACTTTTGAATAAATTTTTTAGCCCTTCTTCTGTAGTTTCAAAACTTATATTTTTCACAAATAGAGTAGCAGTCACTTCAGAATCAACATCGACGTTATCATCATCTATATCAGGTGTAGGTTCAACAAGGTCAGCAGAAGATACTACTTTCTTTCCTTCTTGTTCAGATGATTCATCATTTTTAAAGACACCACTTGGCGCTTTTTCTAGATAAAGTGGAACTCCCTTAAACATTTTATAAGCAAGGTTTGTGAATGCGTTCCTAGCTTCCGTTGGATGTAAGAATTCTATTACAGCAAGAGTTTGGGCCGGTGGTATTAGTATCTAATTAAGAAGAACATGTTATCCATAAGTATAATGAATCTCTTATTTTATATTTTTTAAAAAAAAACTTACGCGACCAATTTCTCCGTACCATCCAAATAATTGTTGCAAGTCTTCTTTAGTGGTACTGAACGTAATATTTTTTACCAGGATAACAGTATCACTTTTCTCCTTTTTTCCAAAGGAATCTAAGCACATTCCATTCTAAGTAAGAGTAACAAAGTATTGTAGTATTTATATAGAAGACTGATGTAATCAAAAGATTAAGTTTACCTCGGAAAGAAAGGCTTTCGTTTCTTGTATAATATGTGTTTCTGCAAGAGCAAGACGAGCGGACATATTGTCACTCTCGGGATCTAATATGTCCGATTTTTTAATTTTAAATCTATTTGCAATGGATTCGGCAATTGAATTGCTCTAAAATGAAAATATAAAAGAGATTATTATATTTATTAAAAATATCAAGAAAATATTAAGTAAAAAAATGATACACACATTCATATATAAAGTACTCCAGTTAAAGTCGTTTGTTGCTTGTGCTTTCAGTTTCATCTCTTTTTGTTTTTTCAAACTCCATTTACTTTGATCAACGTCGCGTGATGTAGGTCTTTCCCTAGAAGGCAAAATATGCAATAATCTACCCATAAAAAATTTGTTATCAAGTTCTATATAAGCCATGACAGCATGCTCGGGAATATGATAAAGAATATAAGCAAAGCCTTTTTGTTTCTTAGTTTCTTTATCAAGCGGCATGTGAACCTAGAAGTAATTCAACCAGTCAGAAAGGTTGATTTTAATTAAAAAAAATTTGATTCAAGTATGAACACATACTTCGGCAAGTGGTCCAAATTTGATAAACTCTCTCCGTAAATCTTCTTCCGTACAGATGTATGGAAGATTTCTAACGAATAAACGACCAGTTTCACCTATAGATTCTTCTGCTGGAACTTCGGTGGAATGATTATTATTATTTGCCTCTTTGTTGGGTGTTTGTATATCATCATTATTCGTATCATAAGACTGTACGTCAATATCATCCTTTTCCTCATCATCTTGACTACTTTCATTATCAGGATCAGATGAAGAGTCAACTTTGTTCTAAATTAATTAAATTAAATTAATAATTATATAATACAATGTAACATGTTAATTTATTCCTCAATTAAATGATCAATAACCTCTCCTTCATCTTCTAAATCAAGTTTTCCTCTCATTCTTGACTTGAGCCAATCTGTATCTGATATCGAGTCTATAGTCGTATCAACATCCTGCATTTCTTCATCTTCGCTCTCGCTACTTGACATATTATTTTTATTATTTGCAGATTTAGTCACATTTTTCTTGCCTTGCTTTGGTAAATCTTGATAAAGTTCATCATCATCTGATTTTTCAATTTTTGCATTCTTTTTAATAGGATTGCTTTCGTTTATTACTTTAGAATTTTTCAAATGTGAATCTAAAATTGTCAAATCATCATTTGCCCAAGTTTTAGATTTTGATCTTGGTTGCATTACTTCCAAAAATTCTTGCAATTTTTCATTATTTTTATTTTTATCTTTAATTTTTGACTTTAAATCCTTTTGATTTTGATCTCTAGTTACTTTGGAAGTGTCATCTAATGATTTATTATTAGGATTTTGTTGACGGAATTGTTGATGTTTCATCTCATATCTTGAAGAACCAACACTGTGCGCACTCCAAGGTCTAGAAAGTGATGAATCGTTTACCTATATCACGAGTAGGTTAAATTAGTATTGAATATTCTCATTTCGATTACCGAGATGACTCACTCACAGGTTTAGCAATCTCAACTGCGATCCTTGAAGTATGTATATAAGTATTATTAAAATACTTTAATGCCTCATTTGCTTCTTGTTCTGTGCGATAACCAATAAAACCAAAATAACGAGATTTACCATCACTACAATTGAAAAAATTTAAGGTATAAAGATTAAGAAATTAATCGAGTTAATCAATTATTGAATCAGATTTAGTAACCTTGTTTTCATTATTTTTGCATCAGTTACTTGACCTTTCGAAGAGAAGTGCTCACGAAACTTGTGATCAGTTAAGTTTTTTGGTAAATTTTTTATTATTAAACGAGACCTGTCGAATGCAAATTATTCATTATTAGTGTAGTATAACCAATAATAACATGCAAATACAAGCTTTCAACCGCGCACGGTATCTTCAGGTACTAATAAATTTTTACATTTTTGATTTCGCGCTCTTAATGAATGATAAGGTGAAAAACAAAAAAATTTTTTTTTATCGATAATCTATTTTTAGACAAATGGATGACGTGATTAATTTTTAAGACGCAGTTCCGAAACTACGAAACTACCAATTAAATAAAGATGAAGTATACACAGAAGGATCATTGATATTGATACAAGCAAGGTAAAGATCATTGGCATCTTTTGAAGCCGTAGACAAAACGACTTTTGGCAACGTTTAACAAGGAGGTTTAACAAAAAAGTTTCAATGGGCGGTGGATATTTCCATTAAAGAAAATCATTTAACGCTATATGAAAAGAGCAAATTACGTTCGTTCTAATTGAATTATCAACTTAAAAATAAATGTTTTTGATCTAATCTTCCGTAAGAAGAGTACATTTACTCCTCTAATAGATTCAGTGTTGGTACATGACATCATATGACCTATATGACTTACATGATTTGTCATTTGTCATTTATAAATATTTATGACCTTATGATATTGTCATATAATTTTAACCAATCAAAAAAGAGTATATATAATTTCGATTTTATTTGTTTTTTAAATAGAAATAATAATAAATAATAATAAAATAATAAATAAAAATAAAAAATAAAATAAATTAAATAAATAAATAAATTAAAAAAAATGATAAAAAAAAAAAAATACCCCAAGAAGGGGGTCTGGGGGGTACTCGGTACCCCCCAGGAAAAATTTTTTATATATTAATTATTAAGTTTAAATTTTATTACTGTAAAAATAGACTTTATTCATATTTATTCATTTTCGAAAAAAGTTTCAATATATGTAGGTGGTTCTAAACTATTTGCCAGTCACACATCTTTGCAAAAATGCAAAAATTAACGCCTCTGACGTACGGAATATTCAATTTATTACAAAATTGCCGCCTCTGACTTTGAAACGTTAAATTTATTGATAGTTTTAATGTTCTGGATGTCAGAAACGTCAAAATTGCAATATTTTGATATCTCTGACATCCAGAATGTTGAATTTATTGCAAGATTGCAATATTTTAACGCCTTTGATGTCCAGAACGTCGAATTTTGCAATATTTTGACAGTCCTGAAGTCGGAGGTGTCAAATATTGCAAAATTGTAATAAATTTAACATCTCTGACGTTAAAAACGTTAAATTTACTAAAGTATTAGAGTTTTTTATAATAATTTAAATTCTCAACCTCTTAATTATCAAGTGTTTAGGTTAAAATTAAACTATCACTAATTTTTAGTAAAGTAATATTGCAATTTTTGCAATAAAACTTAAGGTCTTGTCATATGATTAAAGGTCTTGTCATATGATTAACGGTCATGTAAATCATATGACATGTGACGTAATTTTATGACAAATGACAAAATGACCATCGGTCATATGACCAAATGACAAAAGGTCATATTTTAAGCTAAATGACAAGGTCATGTGCCAACACTGAATAGATTAACCTATCGTTATTTGTTTCATATGTAAAAAAAAAAAAAAAAAAAAAATTTTTTTTCATAAAGATCCGAACGATCTTATTTTTTCTGTGTTACGAATTATGAATTACAAAAAAAATAAAAGGAAAAAAAAACTTTGCTTTGAAAGTGAAGGACATATGAAGAAAGGAAAAATATTAAATAGGCGTGAATCATTGAAACATTATATAAATATAGAGTTATTAATAATACTGAATATCTAAGAAATGAATCTATTAATATTACTCGAAAACAATCGTAATTTTTTTTTTTTAATAATTGTATTTGCTGTGCCACACGAAAATGCAACATTTGACGATATTTCCAAACATTCCTTTTGGGTATCAACATTTGATCTCTTTGTAATCGAATGCTTCTTTATTATTGAAGAAAAAGGATGCGTGGCATGCGTGGTGACAAAAACGGAGTAATCGTTTTGAATCATAAATCAAAGCCTTACAAATAACTGAAACGTGTACAATACAAACAAGGAAATTTTTATAATTGTGTAGAACAAATTAAATCAGCACATAAGTTAAACAAAAAAGTAAATGAATAAATAATATAATAATTAATATATTATTATTATTTCTGCAGTTGCATGTTAAATGTCACCGCCTTATTCCAAAATTCTTATAGAACATATTTAGATATTATATTATCTTCCACATACGGTTAAATGGTTAAATTACATTAAATGAAAATTTATATAAATTCAGTCTGTAACTTATGTATTTTCAAAAAAAAAAAAAAAAAACCAACCCAAATTTACTTTTTTTTTTTTTCAAAAGAACGAGAGAACTGGTTTTCTCTTCGTTTCTTTAATATAATCTTCCCTAATTCCTCTTATAGAACTTCATTTAAAAAAAAAGATTTAAACTTTATCATAAAAAAAAAAAAAAAAATGCATATTAAAAATTTCTTTCTATCTTTCTTGATTTTGACAATCGAATTAACGTCTAATGTACAGGCTGGTAAGTTGATTTATGATTAATTAATAAATGATTTTGATAACTAAATCTTGATTTAATTGAAATTCCACCTAAAATTTTTTATAGCAAAGTTTATTCGAAACGAACAGACATTATCATGTCTTGACCGTTCCTCCATTCCTTTCTCCGATAAATGTTCAACCATAATATTAACTCCATGCCCAACCGATAGGTTTCAAAGTTTTACAGAATCTTTCGAATGGAATATCATTCCTGTCAATTCCTCGTTAAAAAATTCTCCGATAATAATAAAATCCGATAAATTTTGTTTGAGTGCTTTGCCAAATAGTAATAATATAAATGCTTGCTCTTGTGATAGTGCCGCCACAAACCAACAATGGATTTTGAATAATGATGGGGTTTTAAATAACGTTGATTCCGGAAAATGTTTAGGTTTAGTAGGTGACAAAGTTGCCTTGGGAACTTGTCAAGCTTGGAAGTTTTATCACGTTGCACCTCGTAAGTTTTTTTAAATTGGTCTCGTTTTTAACGAGTTGAAGTCACGTGACTTAACATTACATCTGTTTTTTAATAGATGCGGTAAACTTGTACACAAGCAAAGAATTTACCGGAAAAAAAGAAATACTTTTGGTCAATACCTACACTTCAAAATCATTACCTGCCGAAATATTTTCATCAGCATTCTCTCTCGAGATTCCACCGGGATTCGAATTTATTGTTAATAAAAGTAATAATAAAGTCGAAATTTTTGAATCTGACATTGCGCAGATGTCACCCATCGATTCTCTCGATTCTATCATTATCAGATTAAAACCTGGAATGATAATCTATGAAGAACCCGCGTATTTTGGTGCAAGTAAATTTATGAAAGTCGGACCTTCAGAATTACTCCCAACTATGAACCTTGGTTCCGCTTTGGTTTCTGAAGGTTTTCGTGGCGTTTTTTGGTCAAATTCAAATTTTACTGGGAATAACATTGGTTTATTTGAGTCCATAGCTAACTTTACCGGAGCTCCAGTAGACGCTAAGCAACTCTCAGTTGCCAGTTTAGACATCTCAGCCAGTAAGTATTTTCCTCATCTAAGAAAATCACGTGAAAGTCATATGATTCACAAAACCTTTTCTCATTTTATCAGCCGCATGCCAAAATGAGTGTGGTTCTAGTGGTACCTGTTCATCTGATGGTACTTGTACTTGCAAGCCTGGTTTCACTGGTGACAGATGCGAACGATGTTTACCCGGGTTCTTTGGACCTACTTGTCAAGAATGCAACGCAAAATGTAATAAAATTTGTGATGATGGATTGGCAGGAACCGGAGAATGCAAATGCAATCCAGGATTTACCGGTGAAACTTGCAATCAATGTGCTCCCGGTTTCTTTGGTAACAAGTGTGAAGGTACATATTTTTTTTTCTTTATATTTATGATAACAATTCAATTCGTATTTACCAATTATTATTAATAGAATGTCAATGTGGTAATGGCACTTGCGATGAACAAGGCAGTTGTTCTTGTAATGCTGGCTTCTTGTTGGACCCTAAAAATAATCGATGCATGGATTGTAAAGAAGGATTTTATAAATCCGGAAAAGAGTGCAAGCTATGTGCTCCGGGTTGTGAATCATGCGAACCGGAGACCGGAAAGTGTCAATGTTTACCGAATCTTAAGTCTTCTGATGATGGACTATGCGAACCAAATCCAAATTTGAATTGTTCAATAGATCAATATTTTGATACAGATCTTCAGACGTGTACTAATTGTGATCCTACCTGCGAGACATGTTTTGGACCTGGAGTTGGAGGATGCCTAAAGTGCCAACCATCAAGGGTTTATTTGGAAGGTTCCTGTATTTTATTAACACAAACTACCGAAAGTAAATGTTCACCTTCTGCAGTAAATCAGGCATTTGTTATAGATAATTCAAAACGAACCTGTGAAACTTGTCCAAGTTCGTGCCTTGATTGTTCAATTCCAAACTTCAGTGAGGTTAGTCTTATTGAAGAAGTACAATGCACCAAATGCATGCCGGGTTTTTTTCTTAATAATGGTACATGTGTAAAAAATTGTCCTGAAAATAAATATGCTGACAATACCGATTTCGTTTGTAAAGGTGAGAATTTAAAAAAAAAAAAAAAAAATTATGAAATATGCGCTTCCTAAATAAGAATGATTCATTAATGAAAATTTTATTTCTTTATTAGACTGTGACACCAGTTGTGCTAGTTGTAAGGGTCCGAAAGGAAATGAATGTATTACATGTTCGAACGAAAATTTCTTCGCTTTAGATGGAGTCTGCTCATCCACCCAATGTCCCTCTGGATTTATAGCACTTAACACAACCTGTACAAAGTGTCATTCAGATTGTACAGAATGCACGGGTCCAGAGATCAATCAATGCACCAAATGTCCACCTAATCGTCCGATTATAAAAGATGGACAATGTGTAGAAGTTTGTCCGATGGGAACTTACGCTGATGAGACTGGATGTCAAAAATGTAATGCGGATTGTTCTTCATGCGTTGGATCAAGACCTGATCAATGTCTTGGATGTAGTGACCAATCTAAAATTTTACTTGGAGGTTCATGTAGTGGATCATGTCCAGCTGGAAGTGAATTAATTAAGAGTGAAAGACTCTGTCAAAATTTGGTCACTGAAGACATACTTCCGCCCGAAAAAACGAAGGAAGATCAAAAACAAGATAATTACTTTAATACATCTAAAGGACTTGAATGGTGGATGGTTCTTTTAATTGCTCTCGGATCAATTTTATTCTTGATAATAAGTGTTATGATAATGAGATGTTGTGCTGTAAGAAGAAGAAAGAAAAAAACCAAGGAATTTGGTGAACAAATTGATGATAATGTTGTGAATGATAATTTGAAGACGATGTTGCGTAATGCACGTGAGCCCTCTCAACCGGAAATGTCTCATGACCCGAGACCTGCATTGAGACCTCATGAAATTGAGAACCCATTAAATCAAAGGGCCGCCGAAAGGCATCAAAAAACTATGTCCATATCTTCTGATGATTATAATAAATGGAAAAAGAAACTTACAAAGAGTGATAAAGACTGGGGAGGATTTAATAATATTGCAAATACAGAAGGATCTAATTCTGGTCATAGGAATAGTAAAAGGTCTATAAGATCAACTAATTCGATTAGCATTAAAAGGTCCTACAATCTTCCGCTCAATATTGATGGAAGTAGGGAAGGAAATTGGGTTTAAAAAATTCTTTATAATAAAAAAAAGAAAATTAATATTAAATATTAAAGTTACATTCTTTTAGACCAAATTAATTATTGGGTTGGGTTGGTTGCGATGTTAAAACACTATCTTCTTATATGTACAGTTTATAAAATATATTAGATATATTATAATAATTATTCAACAATTATCGATTAAATAATATACCAACTTCGATAAGAGTCCGTTTGAATTCGTTAATCATTGATATAAAAGTTCTTTTTTCGAAAAAGTCGAAAACGGGTCACGTTGAATGGACAGCCGGAACTATGTAAATTCCTTGTATTTACAAAGACAGAAGAGGATTTATAAACGTTTCATAAAGAATTCAGTAATCTTAATTTCCCAAGCGAAAGACTACAATGTTCGCGGAGATAGTTGACAGATAAAAATGATATTGGTTAATTTTCAGGAACTATATAAAGTCCAAATTTTCCTTTGCAAAAAGCTTTTTAGCAGTTTTAGTTTATATGTAAAAAAATATCCGTATAAAAAATTGATTTTTTGATAATTTTTTTTTATTAGAATTTTCTTTTTTTAACTTCGTGTTCAAATCGAGTTTTCTTTAAAATCATTTAAGTTCGATCTATAATTTTAGCAATTAACGATAAGAAATTTTAACCTTTTAGATGTTTGACTTCTACATGAAAAACTCTATAACAATCAAAAATTTAAGGTGAAACAGTTATAAAATGATCCTTTTGGTCTAACGTACAGTTAGTGGACAATTAGACTAATTGGACTTATTGAATTCCAAATTTTAAGATTAATGGACTTATAACCTAGTCCAACAAATGTTAAATATCTTAAAAAAAATTATCAATTAATTAATAAATTTTATCTCATGGTTACTAATGGTCGCCTGTGATTTTTTATATTGATATTTTAATACCAGTGAAAATATCAAAGTTTATTTTAATGCAGATCATTAACGTTTAATTATACAGTATATTATTATTTGTAATACAAATACATTTTACAATTTAAAAGTTACATTATTAAAATGACAATTATTAAAAATAGGAAGTTTCTTTTGAATATCATTAGCAGAAGAAAATTCCGATGTTGTAGTAAAAATTGAAGAAGAAATTTTTGGTTGAACATCAACATTTGCATTTTTACTTGTTGAATCAGTAAGAATTGACCTTGATGGTTCTATAGCATTAATTAAAGTATCCATAGCAGCAAGATGTTGTTTTTTATTTACTTCTTTATATGCACGAATACCTTGAATACTTTTGTGACCTGTTACTCCCATTATAGCATCTTCTGGAATATTAGCATCCTGAAGAATTTGAGCAACAGTTTTACGACCAGAATGGTTTATTAAAAAACCAAATGGAAGTTCTACTTTAATAGACTTTCCAATATCTTTCATAAAATTCCCTACTTTATTACTTCCATAATGTGTTTATTTATACCAAATACCAGTTTCACGCCAAAGTGGATTAATATGTAAATAGAAATTTTTAGAAGCATCACTAGAATGTTTAGACAAATATTTTTAATATCATTAGCTAATTCTGAATTTGGAGGAAGATGAATATTCTGTGTAGCTCTTCCTTCAATTTCACGCTGATTGTTTTTGCTACGATAATGGCAAAAAAGCAAACTACCATTAGATAGAAATTGAAATTGATCTACATGAAGATTATAATGTTTACCACTACGACATGCAAAGTTAGTTGCAATTCAAAAAAATACATGATATAAAAGACCTTCAGGGGTGTTAGAATTAAGAAAGTCATCAGCAAGAATTTCTTGAACTTGCTGTGCAGTCAACGCCATTGATCCCTCTTTTTCACCAAATC
>CAJVPQ010002697.1:0-12993 GCA_910591825.1 Funneliformis caledonium
ATAATAATAAAATATAAGAATAAAATAAATAAAATAAAAATATTAACTAAGTTAAAAATGCTAATGATATTAATAACATTGATTATTCGTCAATCTTTGTAACGCAATAAGATTAACTTCACATGGTATCAACAAGTATTTTAAAGGATTTTAATTTTCAAAAAAAAAGCTAAATAGAAATTAAAATATTTTATTAATTTTAATATTAATTCTGATTAAAATAAAATTAATAAAATTAAATTTATTTAAATTACTAGTTTTATTATAGTTATAAATATCTTGTAAATCATATTCAATTAGTTTTTTAGCAATAATTATTTAATACTCATTAATTTATTTTATATCAAATATATTAATAATTTCATTAGATTTAATATATCTTTGAAGATTTTTTTTTAAAATTAATTAGCTAATTTGCAGAAATATTGAAATCTGTAATATCAAATTTAATTGCAAATTATTTAGCCTTTTATTATAATACACCTTCACATAATATTTGATTTATAGATAAAACTAAGATATTTAAATACTAATAGTTTTATTTATTTTTTTATATATTAGTCCTTAAATCCTTTTTAATTCATATTCTAAACTAAAAATAAATAAATATTTAGATTTTTTCAAAATATCACTAATTATATTAAGTTTAATATTATAATATTTTAAAATTAAAAAATCACAGAATATTATATTACGTGACCTATTTCAACAAAATAAGTAAATTAAAAGCATTATAATAATAAGAAATTAAGAAATAACTAATCAAACAGAAGGTCATAAAGGAAAAATAATTAGCCAAAAATTACATAATATTGAAGAAATAAAATAACTAGAATGATATAATAATATAATGAAACACAAATCATCTGATATAACAATTAAGTATATATATAACTAGAGTGTAATACAAATTATATAATATAACTGAAAAGTAATATGATAACCAGAATATTATATAATAACTAGATAGAAGTATAATAACCAAAATATAATACAAAATAAATCACAAGATCTAAAAATATATTAACTAAAATCATAGAGAAAGAAAATAGTTAAAAGAACTCTTAGAATAAAAGGAAGGAAAATTATAAATATATATGAATATTATATAAAGATTTAGATGAAAGAAATTAATGAATTGAAACTATGAAATATTTGTATAATTTATATTACTAAAAAAGAAAATTATTAGAAATAATAAAAAAAGAAATATAAATACATTTATAAATACAAAAAAAGAAAAGATTTATTATACAGAATTAAAAAATATGAAAAAAAGAAAGATCAATTAATAAAAGTATTAAAGAAAATCTAAAAATAAAAATAATGTAATAATGACATCATAAACATGTAATAATAATATATAATGAGAATATATAATGACCTTGAAATTGTAAAGAAAAAAGAAAACATAAAGGAAGGATTGGAAGAAAGAATAGGAAACAAAATAAAAATAAAATTAGAAATAAAAATTAATAATGAAATTAGAATTTGTAATTAGAAAAAATATTAATAAAAGAATAATGAAATATTAGAAAATAATAATGAAACTATAATGTAATAATAGAAAATTAATAGTGAAAAAATTAGAAATAATAAACTCTAAAAAGTGAATAGAAATTAGGAATTAATAGAGAATTAGATTCAAAATGGAAAATAGAATTAGAATTAATAAGAAAAGAATGGAAAACAAAGATAAGATTTACAAATTTGATCAATTTATTGATGAGAATAATGAAAGTACAGTTGATGATAATTCAGATAATATTGAACCAGCAGTGGATAATATAGTAGCAGTGAAAAATTTATTAGAATATATAAAAAATTATTTTTGGATTTATAAATTTTGATTTTTTTAAATTTTGTTTTTATTAAAATAGTTAAAGATAAAAATTTAATTTATTCACATATTTGTATTTATATTTTACCTTAGCCATATCTTTAAAATTTTTAAATATTTTTAAATAATAATGAATGATAAAAAAAACAACTCTTATATATATACTTTTTGTATATTTACATTTAAATCACAATAAGTAATATTAAAAGTTTTTTATATTTATATTTTTAATACATAATAAATGCATTGAATGTAACCGTATAGGCCAATTTGTCTTATATTACTAATTAATTTTTATGTAATAAATTATAAGTTTTGATTGACATGCAGTTACATACTAATAAAAATAGTGATAAAATCAGATAGTAGCTAATAATCAAAACTTTTGAAACTGGTTTCTCACAAATTTTCGCAATTATGAAACTAGTCAAAATTGGTTTAAAATTATTTTTTATGGAATTAATATGTTTTGGGTAGTTAGTGTGATAAAAGTGACAAAAGATTATAAATACATAATAAACGAAACTATTTGGTATTAAATTTAAAAATAACAGAAACAGTTCATATTATAGCAGAACAAAGTAAAAGTAATATTCTTTCTTTTTAATATAATTTTTGTTCTATAATAGAAAACTAAAAAATTTTATTTATTAATAGATACCTTTTCTAATCGTACTTTTATACATAATTATCCAAATAGTTTGAAAATTGAAGCTTATTATCAAGAAAATAGAAGATTGTTTAATTTATTTTATAACATTATTTCTTTAGAAACCTATCCTACTTCATTGAAATTAACTCAAAAATTGAAGTCTAATTCACCACAATATATAATACCCAATAATTATGTAATAGAAACAGAAGTTTTTAGACAAATCTTAGGTGTAAAATAAAATATATTTTACATTCAAAGGTAAACTATATAATTTATTAGAAGGAAGAACGTACAACATAAAGTGTTAATAGCACAAAATCTTCCATAGCAGTTGTTAACACATTTTTATAGGTATTCACAAAGTGTTTAATTATTTATATCAAATATTTAATTGATTTAATTGATTTAATATAACTACAGGGGATAGCTAATACTTAGTTTAGTTTATTTTTCTTAAATTTGTATTTTTGGTTTTATAAATTAATAAAGTGACTGATAGTACTACATCATTAAAAAAAAATTTAATTGATTTAATATTATTTTAATTAAAAAATTAATTACAAACCTTTAACTAAACTTTCTAAGCCTCAGTTATTCAGTTTTAATATTGAACTATTATATAATATTCGTTTACAAAGTAATTCTTGTTCTACTTTTACTATAACAAAAGTTGATAAGTAAAAAAGACCACTAAAAGATATTACTTTACGATCACAACAAAATAAGAGATTAAGTAGTTTTAGAAATGATATTCAGAATGCAGTTAATTAATTAATTATTAAATATAAATTGACTAATTCATTTGGACAGCAAATTGTATATGTTCATAATATTGAATTTGATTATAAAGAAAATTAAGTTTATATTAGATTTAAGGATTTAGATTTACAACTAATCAAATAAGACTTGATGCTATTATACATGCATGTAATGAAGCACTCTTGAAACATGATGAATATTATCATTTAGCAGCAGTAGTATCAATACTTTATCGTGGGTACTTAGTTTTTAATTAAAGGAATGAGATAAATAAAATTATGAATGCCCAAATACATATAGAAACCTTTAATATGAATCATGAAATTTATTATGATCAATCTAATAATGTTTATAAGCATACTAATGATATTTAATAAATGATTATAAAATAGGAAATAGTGCTTTTCATTCTCTTTTGGCATTACTTAAAACATTAATTCCTATTTAAAAAGCAGAAGAAAATCTTATAATAATTTCTGGAGATACTCTTTACATAAAACTTGGTAGTGATGATAGGAATGTTGAAAGAAAACAAAATCACGTAATTATTATATTTTATTTATTAAATGAAGAAGATGATGTTCTTAAATCCAGCCATCAATATAGGTATATTTTTATGTAAATTATATGTTTTATATTTTAATAAAACTAATATATTTTTAGTATATGTCTTTATATTGGCAAAGAAAAATATGAAACATTAGTTAAAGTTGACAAAATATTTGCTTTACAATTAGATAACTTAAAAAATAATGGAATAGTTAATGATGATGATACTTATTGACCAGTTGAATTTTTTTTTTCTAAAAATTAGAAATTTACATATATCATTATAAGTTTAAATGCATCTAATTCAAAATATTTCTGTTTATTTTGTGAATGTGATTCTAAATCTCATCATAATATAAATCTTTCTTGATTGCTTACTGAAAACATTAAAGATTTTATATAATTTAAAATATTTATTTATTTATTTTTAAATGTTTATATTAAATTTATTACTATATTTTAATTAGAAAAAAAAACTCATCTTTATTTCCTATGATTAACTTACTTAATTATGTTTCTGATGAATTCTATATATTACTACAAATATCTGATGTATTAATGAAATACTTCTTTAAAGATTTATTTAAAAAAAATGATTTTGAACGAAATTTTAAGAAGAAAATTGAGAAAAAATGAATGAACTTTATATTCATTTTGAATTTTATCATGTTAATTCTGATAAAAGCAATTGGAGTTAAATTTCACTAATAGGACCTGACAAAAAAAAAATGTTACAACATTTTTCTGTCAGTGAATTCATACCTAAAGCACATAGAATAGCTATTAAAAATTTATGGTGTGAATTTTATCGATTATATGAAGTTTTAAGAAAACTATCTTATACTAAAGATGAAATTTTAAAGTTTGAAAAAGATGTAAAAGATTGGATTAGAACTTTTTGCCAATCCACTATAGATCAAATGAATTCTGCAGCAGCAATCTCAAGACTTTATAGAAAAGAAGATGTTACTCTATATATGCATATGTTTACAATATATGTATCTTATTTTATGCATTGATTAAAAGAAATTGAACTTTCATTCAGACTATTTTCAACTAGTAGCATTGAAAAGAAAAACTATGATCAATATTCTAAATGAAATAATATGTAAAAACATTAATATATAATAAAAAACACTATTTTATTTTATTTATTTTATTTAAAAATTTATATAAATTAGGGGTGAGGCAAAATATATCTATAGTGTAATCTAGTAAAATTTAGTATACTATCTGCTAATAAAGATTTGTTACTTAATTGAGAATAAATAGGATAAAAAGAGGATTCATTACAAAAACTATTATATATTTTATGTAAATCATGATTACTACTAGATGATGATTCATATAAAGATGATGAAAGATTTTCTTGGCTGCAAATAAAATATAAAATTTAATTTAATATTTGAATAAAACTTGTAAAGTGAATTTAATTATACACTTAATTAATAAATACTCATCTATAAACTCATTAGAATTAGCAATAAAGTTAATTAACAATGTTCTAGTTAAAAAAAAATCTACTGTTTTCCTTCCACTCTTTTTGTTTCTAACCAAATATTGCCTTATATTAGCCATCAATATCTTCAAATAAAATATATCTTCGAGTTGAGGTATTTGTATTTTCACGAAAAATAATTTTATTATACAGTATCTAAATATGCTTTTTAATCTTTTCCTATTTATAGCATTCTCAAAAGTACATTAGTATTTTCATTGACTAGGTATATACCTAAAATTGTCTTTATTTTCAAATAAAAATAGATAAACACTTTCTGAAAATGCATCAATTATTATGTGTTTCTTTTCAATTGCATGTTTATTAAACTCAAGACTGTTTTTTAGACAAATTATTACTGTATCTTGATAAAATGATAATGTTTCATCTAAAGGTTGACAAAGTATATAACGATATAGTACAATTTTATTATTTTTATATTTGTTTTGTTCATGACTTTGAAGTTTTTCTTAGTGTTATATATTTTAAAGCATAGAAGATATGAAAAAATATATGTAACAGATGTCATTTTAATGAAATTTTGAGTGTATTAAAAGTTCTTAACAATTGTTTATCGATTGGTAGTATAATGTGATATGTTGTATATTGTTAGTAATGATCGATAGTTGATCTTTTTATATGTGACATAAATGTAATATAACTGAAGTAAGCCAAATTAGCCTATATGCACTTTTCATTGATTGTAATAATGTGACGTGACATATTTACATTTTCTTTAATTTTTTTATATTAACAAAATTCGTGATTTTGATTGGTCAATTAACAATTACAGGGTAAAATTCGTATAACCTGAATGATTTCTCCTGATACGTAAATATAATATGTAAAAATACATTTATAAAAGGTTAAAGCTGATTGATCAATTAATTTATTTATTATTTAAAAAAAATTACTCAATTTAAAAATATAAGTAATTAGTAAACAAACATAAAAAAAGATAACTTTATATAAAAAAAGGATAACTCTTAAACTTTACTATGCCTAATGATATAAGATTTCTATTTCGATGAAATTCTATCTAAAGATTACTGGTTTTTAGATTTTTATAAGTATTGCAAAGATTTCACATTGTCTTTTCAGAAAGAGGCAAACAGATTATAAAAGAGTCTTGACCTTCTGATAATTATGAAAAATATGTGTTTTACAATAATAGGGCTAAAAGAAAAGCTGACACTAAATTTAATTGATTAGATGTTTTGGTTTTTTGCTAAAAAAATGTAGTATAATCAGAAAAATTTCATTGAAAATGAAAGTGTTTTCTTTAAAATTATTTTTTTACAAACCTATAATATTAAATTGATTAGCAGAATATAAGGAGAAAAGGTAATTTTGTTTTGAAGGTTCATTAAAAGAATGAACATTATGTGTGATAATTCTAAGATTAAGAAAAGGTGGAGTTTAAGAACTAGGTGTATTTGTATTATTAATTGTAAGGACAGTATTCATGATAATTGAATAAAATTATTATAAAAAGCTACTAATGTAATATTCTGTCAATTTGTTAAATTCTTTGTTTAGAGGTTCAAAAACATGTGTATCATATTGACTAAGAAGGTTTTTATTGATAAGCACAGTTTAAAAGTCATGATAAGTTTTAGAGATACTTTTGACAATTGAGAAAAAATTGTTCATTTGTTTGTTTTTGCAAATAGGCAGTGCAAAGAAAAGTATCAATATGTGGTGATTTGTGATCTACTTCAGTAGCAAAGTCTGATAAATTGTTATTAAAATCATCTGCTTCAGCAGAAGCAACAACCTTAATGTGAAGAGCTTTTTTAACAACAGCTAATATATTTTATGAAAATTTGAATTCAACACAAAGATCACTAAGTGTATTAGTAATAAATATAAGTTGAGAGATTATGAACTATTTAAAATTTAGGTCATAAATTGATCCACCTTTGCTGTACTGTTATTTAAGTTATAAGTAAAATAGACTTTAGATTCAAAGAAATCATCTATGGGTTCATCAGTCTAATGCAATTTTAGTTTTACATTTGAAATATTAGGAGAAGAAGAAATAGAGTTTGATTTAAGTAGAAGAGGTGGTAAAGATTTTCTCTTAGGTGTATCTTGAGAATTATTAGTTTGCGATAAGGGTTTAGTTACGTGAGTAAAGGTGATATTACTATGAATGAAACCTCTTATAGAACTACATTTAAGCACAGTATAATTAGTAAATTGAGCAGGTTAAAATTTTTGGTAAAAATTTTATATGTTATGATCTTTCAGTATCTGATGATATTTGAGACAAAAAGAGGCATTATGATACATTGATAAATAAATGATGCAAAGTTTACTTTCAGATCAGTTTATTCAAGCTTTTTATTATTAAAGGTTAAATTCTTTATATTCATAGTGACCTTAATGTCTTCCTTATTAAGAAAATAAAAGAAAGTATACTGTAGGTAATTATAATTAGAATGTACTCTAGAAATAATTCAGGCAGTAGCAAAAACTATATTTCTAATATTCTAGAGGTCACGTAATGTAATATTTTTAGAAAGGTTAGTTAATTTATTTGAATGATCTAAGCGAGCTTGAATATCTGTTCTGAAAAGACTATAGGGATAATATTAGATCATGTCATTTAAAAGGTAGATTCTGTCACCTTTTTTAATTCTGCAAAGTTTGTTTAATCGTCAAAGGTGATTGTAGCTCTTTGCTATAGGTTTCTTACCTTTATTGAGAAATAGATAATATTATCAAATTTGAAGAAAAGTTTACGTAGTCTAGTTTTAGTAGCATCTAAAGGAATTTCTATGACTGTGATTGACAGATCAAATACATAAGATACAGATTTTTTAATATTCATTGATTGAAACATAATATTATCTATATCAGAAAACTTGAGAATGTAGAATGTATCACATTTAGTTTTGTTAATAAAGGTAACTTTGATAATTAATTAGTGTGTCAAAAGACTTATTAATGCTTATAATAGTTTTCTGTATAGTATTTTCTAGTGTGAGAGTTTCAGAACCTTTTTCTTTATCAAGATTATTGGTTAAACTTTCTGCGATAGGATCAACTTCCATGGTGTTGGTGTCTTTTGTAAGAATAGGTTCAATAAAACTAGCAAGTAACTCTGAAATGAGTTTATTATCTAATGTTTGAGTGGTGTTTTGTTTTTTAGTTAATATTTTATTGTTAACAAGTAATGCAAAGTGATCACGATTAGTATTCTTTTTTTTAGTATTTCTTAGCATTTTGTAGATTAGCAAAAAGAACTTTTTTCTATTATTATTATTATTATTAATTATAATATTTACCTTAAAGATCTGCTTCTAAATTAATAAAAAAAAATAAAAAAAAATTTAAATTACAGTACTATAATCAAAATAAAAAAATAAATCCAATAAAATAAATAAAAATAAAAAATGATGTTTAATCATTCATTTTAAATGATGTTTTATCATTCATTTTAAACAATATCAAATTGTTTCATTTTTGATTTCTTATTATTTTAATTAAATAATTCATTTTATTTAATTAGAATGATTTTATTGATCTGACCTAAATTTTCAATTTAAACAAATCAGATCAGAATAGTTTATCTAATCTAACTGACTTAAAAAGTATCAGGTTAAATTTACCAGATCATCTAAATTAATCTAATTTATTTAGAGCTTTACATTTTAATCATCATATGTATTTTAAATATCAATAATTGGTTTTAATTATCATAATTAAAGATAGTCACCGTAATTAAAAAATAGCACAATTGAATTGCAACTTGTGAGGTAATTAAATTTCCTTATAGTGCAATTAAGTTGCAATTTAATTAAAATTTGAAAATAATTATGAGGACCATCTAAAATCATAATATATTTTAACTATTATAATTGATTTTAACTTTTCAAATTTTTAACAAATAATCAAAATTGATTTTAACTATTTTGATTATTTTAAATGGTCAAAAATAAATAATTTTAATTTATATATAATTAGAACTATATAAGTTGTAGTATTATTAAAGAAGATTATTAATATTTGTGAATCTACTTTATTAGATAAATTTAGTACTATTATTATATAAATTTGTGATTAATTTTCTTAATAAAACTATTACAGTCAACTCTTGTTATAACGAACTCTATGTCTTAGACCTCAACTTCGCTATAAGGCTATAGTGAAGAGTTTAAGAGATTTGATTGGCTAATTCGCTATAACAAGAGTATTTTTATTATATTTGTTCAAAAAATTCGTTATATCAAGAGTTCGCTATATCAAGAGTTGACTGTATAGATAAACTTGAAAAAAATTATTTATAAATTAACACTTATTATTCTTTTAATTAATTATTATTTAATTTCCTAAACAATTCTATTAATATAGAAAAAATATTGTTATTTTTAAAGAAATAATATTTTTCTCTTTTAAAACATTCTTTTTCTTGATAATTTATATAAATATTGATTTTAATATCAGATTTTATTATCATAATCTTTTGTAATAATATTTAAATTATGATTATGAAGATATTATTAAATTTGAAAAATCTTAAGTTATTTCTAAAAGAAAGAAAAAGAAAATATAGAGATTTATAAATATGTACTATTTGTTTAATTATATTACTAATTAATAATTTAAAATGTTAAATTTTTTGGTTTTTAAATTTGATTTCTTCTAGATTAACTTCTTAAATAGATATTAACAGTTTATTTAAATTTTTTAATAATACTTAATCATTAGATATATAGATTTTTTAGTTCTATTAAAAGAAAATTTTAATTTTTTTTTGATATTAAAAGTTTTTCTTATTACTCCAAATATAATTTACTTTATCATAAGCTTCAATAACTTTTTTTATGAATAATTATTGGTGATAAAAAATCTTCCTTTCTTTTATTTTCTTAATTTAGTAATACTACTTTTAAAATTTTTCATCAGATATCACTTCATTTGTAATTTCAGATTTTATCATATTTAACAAATTCTTTGATAGAAAAAGGATTGTCAAAATCTAGTTTATCAATTAATACTTGAACTTCTTCCATTTCCTTTAACTGTTTAAGTTCAAGTAATATATTAATACTGGTTTTATCCTTATTTTCATAATTATCATTAGATAAAATATCTGCTTTCACCTAACAATTTTTAATTATTTTATTTGTAACGTTATCCTATACTTGTAAAACATATTTTATGCATTTTTAATATTAATTTCAGAAAATTTGAGACTATATTCATTAAATTTATCAAAAGTTTTAATCCAATTTTGTAAATATAGTTTTTGATATTATATTTAAAATAAGTTAAGTTAGAATTAAGTATAAATAAAATATAAATATAATAATGTTAATTATATTTTAATTAAAGAATTATTAAATCAATTACATTTCTCACTTTAAAACTATTTATAATACCTTAATCACAAGGTTGAAAGTATGCAGTGGTATTTAAGAAAAAGGATTAAATAGTGATATTAGTTAGATAGATAGTTTATAAAGAACATATATTAGAGCATTATCATAAGAAGAATTTTATTTTCTAAAATAGTCCTATTTCATTATAATTAAATATGTTTTTAGAATTATAATCTTTTAATATTTGTTAGAGATTCTCTCTCATTATTTCAAGATTTTTGAATAGTATACTTACAGCTTCTCTATATATATAGTACTATTTAAGGTTGTATCATTTTTTAAAGTTTTTCACCTAATTATTAGACCTTTTAAATTTATTTTCCTTTAATAAAAAAGCAAAAATCAAGACTTTAGTTAAAGAATATTATCAGTAATATGAGGTCAACTTTGAATATATTATTTACTCAAATTGTTAACGCTTCTTCAATAAAAAAGAATAAAATTTTTATCACATTTTAAATTGGTTTAATATGAATTAGTAATTACAGAAAGCTAACGGTCTTTCTCCTTTAAAATGTTACTTATCATATCTTTATTAATGTTATATTCATTAGCTAAGTCTTTTGTTTTAAAAAAGTGATGATATATTTTTCAAATAATGTTTTTTTTTTGCAGCTGTAAGAAATTTTCATTTTTTAAAGGTTTATTTTGTTTATTAATAGGTTCATTAAGTTATTTTTTGAGTTTATTTTGATATTATGCAAAGAAAAACGTAAAAATAAAACATAAAAAAAATCATAAAACAAAAGACATAATATGTAATACGAATATTTATTCATTATTAGTTTTATTTAAAACTAAGTACAGAGAACTACAAAATTTTATATAAATAAATCTAGTAAAATTCATTTTAAGCAAAACTTTGTTGTATCAAAAAAAAATCATTATAAAACAATTCATTATAAAAAGAGTCATTTTATATATAAATTTTTCTAACTTTAAATTGTTAAATAAAGTACTAATTTTTAATTAACAAATTCAGTATAGTAAGATTTTTTTATATTTAAAAATCTGTCTGACACTGAAAATCTATTATATTGTAAAATTTGTAATATCAAAATTTGTTATAAATGAGTTTATTATACCATCAAACATATTTTATCATATTTCTGAAGATGAAGTTTCAGTTAAAGGTGATATATTAACATTATTAGAAAATGGAAAAAAATATTATATTGAATATTTTGAATGTAATGATATTATTAAAAAAATGATATAAATAAAAATTTTATATTAATAGTTATAGGTATTAATTGCATATTTTAGAATGATTTTTAATATAATATATAAGTTTACTTATTGATAAAATAAAAAAGCTTGCATAGAACTATTATAAAAATTTTGAAGCTGAATGTTACCTATATATATAATGTTTAGGATTTTACTTCTATTTCAGATAATGGATTACACTTTTGTGATATGAGATATATCTATATCTCATTTATTAGAGAAGCTAGTAATTTTATTTGTAAGTTAGAATACATCTGATTAAATACTATTATATATTTATACATTATGCAAAAGATTAAAATTTCATGGAATTCAAAAAATCACATGATTTCAGCAACCTATCATTCAAAATAGTTGTAACTCTAGAGTGAATACAATTATAAAAAAATGCTATTTCATCTAAAATGTTATGAAAGAAAAAAAATAAAATTTTTTGGAAATAAGATACTTTGTATGTATAGAATTATTTTATCACACAAACAATAGTCATATAGATGATTATGTTATATTATTATTACATCATACATACTTTAACGAAAAGTTTATTTTTTGTCTCACATACCTGCATACATTAACCTTATTTTTTCCTGCATCCCAGAATTTCACTTTTACATAATCATAATAAAAATATTTATCACACTGCGTTATACTTCTTAACAGGACCCTGAACAATATATGTATATATTAGATTTGAGATTGCTTATTGAACATAGAAAATTTTTAATTAAGTCACCTAAAATTTTACGTAGCAGATAACAAAATTTTAATATAGTCAAATATGTATTTGCGTAGCAAAGATAAAAATTATCAAACTCAGTAATTAGTTTACATAGTAGAAACATATTTTTGGAAATATGTGTGATGTCAAATATAATCCAAAAAAGATAATTATACCTCTTAAATTAAGACATGTAAATAAAATCAACACATAATTTTTAAATTAATTTAATATGTGATAGTATAACAAAACTTTGATCTATTTTTATACATGATTGTTATTTTGTTATTTTTCTTTTGCTTTTTCTGTAAAAAAAAATTGTATGTGAAATGATATGGAAATTTTTAATTTGAT
>CAJVPQ010002698.1:0-12992 GCA_910591825.1 Funneliformis caledonium
GTGAAGTGTTATCTGAAGGGAATGAAAGAGTATATCCTTTAATACAACTATCTCTAAGTAAGGATTTTACAAAATCAAATTTTGCCTGAGTATTTCCTCACTATTTATATCATTATACTTTTTTACTTCTAGCTCTAAAGCATCTAAGAGAGAACTTTCTATGATTTCTGATTTATCATTAAGTGGGCAAATTATGAAGTTAAAGACAGTTTTATTTTTTGGATATACCGCTTTTTTCAAACGAATATTTTCTCTTTTTTTTTATTGTATTTAGGCGATCCAAGCATCCTTAAGGAGAAAGATCTTTTATTTGCAATATTATCAATAATACTATTTTTTTGTAGAGCTGTCAGAAGTTTTTCACAAACAAGCTCAGTAAAAATTGTAACCCAAGCAATATTTGGAAGTCTTATATCAAAAGTCAAAATATGGTAAACATATTTTTTACATCACTACTGCTAACAATAATTATACTTTTAGGATCTCACTTCAGAAATATCTCTAAACATGTTTTTCTAAAAGCAAAAATAAGTGAATTTGGTATCTCTTTACATGTTAGCTTAGGCTCAATAGTATCAAGCATTTTCTGTGACAAATCAAAATCTATAATAGGCTGGAATGACTTATCCCCATCAATGAATTCATATAAGGAATAGCCTTCACATTCTAAGAGAATGACTTCTATCTCATCCTCATTATCTGCGTCAAGGAAATTTCTCAGTCTAATACTATTATCACGAATTTTATATAGGTATTGACCTATATCTTCAGCTTTGAACCCACAATAGAATAGGTCAGATGCATTGAAAAATTCTGAAAGCTCAGATTGGGTCATAGTATTATATAACAAATATACAATTTGAGAGAAAGTATATACTTCAGGAGAAAAAAGTTCAAAATGAAAATTAATTCTGAAATATATAAATTGATACATAGTCAAACTATTTATAGTTATCAAAAATGGCATTTTATTAATATTCATATACTCTTAAGACTGAAAAAATTTGTAATCAGGGATGCTTCTACCCAAAAGGATGCCAAATATATTAGAATTCTTCTTCATATATATCTTGTATTAAATGTGATAAACGAACTTATTTCAAATATGAATTTTGTGATCCACATACTAGAAAATACTATAAAAGGAAATAGTACTATCAAAAAAAGCTAGCTAAGTAAGTTGAGAATATGTCTTAGCAAACTGTTTTAGAAATTTTGTCTTAGTTTCTGTCCTAGTTATCAAAATTTTCTAGGATAGATGAAATATAGCTAGATGGTAATTTTAAGACGAATAAAAGGAAAAGAAATAGTCTATCCTAGTTGTTTTAGTTGTCTTAGTAAATTTTGAACTTCTTTACTTTTTTATTTTTTTACCTAAAGATATACCAGTATATAGTTATATAATATATAAATAGCATACATATTATATATTATATATATAGTATAGGATAGGTTACGTTTTTTTTAGAATTTTTATTTTTACTAAAACAATCAAGACAACTAGGACATAATATAAAAGAACAAGTTAAATTAAGAAAGAAGCTCTTCTCCCATATCAAAATCTGTTCTAGTTCCCGTCCTAATTAACCCAATAACTTAGACAACTAATACAGATCATGTCTCCACATAGCAAATATAAAATCACATTTTTATAATATATATATTACATAAATGGTATACATATGTATCATAGGATAAGTTTCAAATTTTTTACTAAGGACATTAAAAACGCTCAAAAAAATAGCATACTCATTATCTCAACCTAAATTAAACTATGATTAGATCTTAGAAGTGCTTACAACATCCCATCATTATACCAGTAACAATAAGCAATAGTTAGATTGCAAAATAGTGTATTTCTGGTAATCAAATAGGTTCAGGTCAAGATAATACATATTGTACTTCCAAATTTAGGATGCAAAATCAGCATACATATACCGGCAACTAATAGGCAATAATTGGATTACAAAATGGTATACTTCTAGTAATCAAATAGGCTGGCCATAAAAATGCATATCATATCTAATTAACTGAATTTGCTATATTATATGGTAGAGGGTATTTGATGTTGTAACAGAATCACGTAACTGACGCAGTAAGGTGCAATATAAATTCAGCCAGCATTATTTCACAATTTCAGCTAGATCTTTAGGTATAATAACTCGACATTCAAACTAGCCTAAAACTAGCAAACTAATAGAAATACTCTAGTTCCCTATTAGTTCTATGATAGTTCCAGAACACTATCAAGTCACTATCATAGTGCTAAACTGGATTCTCAAATCATATGCCCTAAAGATTAGCTTGAATTATGTCATAGTGCCAGCTAAATTTAGATGCAAATTTACATCAAATTACTGCATCATCTGATACAATATTTTTTTTTACCATATTTTGACATCTAGAAAGGTAACCAAATAGACCACATCCTTATCATAGAACTAGCATCCAAATTGACATAGAAGACTATCATCTCTAATATAAAAGCTAGCCCTAAATAGGCAGAGATAAGTATAAACAAGAAGGTATCAAATTGGTAATAAAAAAGGCTGTAGAATATAATTAACGTAAATTATATCAGAAAGTATTATAATACTGCAAATACTAATAAAAATAGGTGCATTCAGATTATTTAATTATAGTTATAATTAGATTATTTAATCACATGATTATAAATGATAAATAGAAAATGGAAAAAGAAATTTGATTTCAAAGGCAAAAAATATAATAATAAAAATAGGTAAATATAAAAAATCATTATAATTAGATTATTTAATTAGATTATTTAATCATAATTAGATTATTAACTTTAGATTATTTAGATTATTTAGATTATTTAGTCATACTTAGATTATTTATTACTAAATAACTTAAGCTAAGCTGTTTATGACTAAATAATATAATTATATTATTTAATCATAAATGGCTGATGATATAGTAAAAAAATATAAATTATAAGAAGTTTGAAAAATAGTTATATGATATTTTTATGTCTAAGGTAGAGATTAATAAATTATGTAAAATATTATAGATTTACTCTAATAAATAAAAAGAAATAATTAGATAATTATTTTATTTTTAACTTTTTTCTTTTAAAATACAATTAATTTTTTATTTTTAAACTTTTTAAATTTTTCATAATTAATTTATTTTAAATGATTAATATTTTCAAAATAAGAATAAATTTAGGTTTTAATATTCTTTTTTTGTCTTTTTTTACTATTAAAAATAGTTTTACATTCTAATAAAATATCATATTATTTATAATTCTATTATTATAATAATTAAAATTCATATTTTACAAATATATAATGTTTTAAATTTCAATAACTTTAACAAAAGCTATATCTGCTTAATACATTTCTACTACTTAGTATTTAGATCTGCTATCTGTTAAAAACAGATATTATTTAGATATTTGATATCTAGATTGAATAGATATAAATCCTTGAATTATCTGGATAATCTGATGGATAATTGAATAATATCCAGATATCCTATATTATCCTAAATATTATTCAGATATCTATTAGATCCAATTTTTAAATCATATGTGAAAGTTCATCTTATATTTTTTATAAGCGTGATATAAACTACATGATAAAAAATCTACTATTTAATATTTATACTAATAATTTGTTTGATATAATACAATTTATCATCATCAGAAATAAAATATATTGTAGTGAATAAAAATATTGTCAGACAAACATCAGATTTGCAAATTATTAATAATTCAATGATGAAAAAATGCCAGAACATTCAGAAAAATCTGATAAAGTAGCATAGCGATTATTTTTTCACTCTGTTACAGCATAAATCTGCATTTACTCTGCATTTAACTTAAACAAATATATGCCTTTAAGCACAAAAAATTTTCTTTTTAATTATGTGTGACTAACTTATAAATATACAGTTTAAGATGCATAATTTAAAAGTAACTCTTGCCATTTAATATTCTTATTAAATAAATATAAATGACTATAAACTATAAGAATCTTTACACAGGAGACAAAAAGGAAGAGAAAATAAAATAATTTTTAACTAAACAAATAGAGTTAAATTCAAACATAAAAAACTTCTAGAATAATAAATAGAGTTAAAACAAGAAGTAGTAAAAGAAGTTCTAGAACAAGAACAAAAGAAACAGAAAAGACTGAACATATTTTATAAGATCTATCTTCAGACAATTCAGGTAATGCTGATTATACTGAAAGAGAAGAAGGTACAAATGAATAAGTTCAAATTGATAATATAGTGCTAAATAATAGAGCAGAAAGATTTTCATATAATAACTATAAATAAAGCTTTATTTAGAAGTATCTGAAAAAACTACCACCTTTAGAAAATATAGGAAATGTGTTAGGTATTTTATCTCAATTAATAGTCAAATTTGTAAGTTTGAAATGGGATCTTATAGTAATACTAATAATTTTATTACATATTTAGTAAAATATTGTATTACTTGTGAAGCTGATCAATTATAAAATCATAAAAATAATAAAGAAACTCTAAATTATTCTACTAAAAAAGACCAATTAGACAAAAAATTTGTTAGTATTATTATAAAAGATAATCAACCATTAAGCATTCAGAATGATGAAAAATTTTAAGAATCTGTAAAAGAATTGAATCTATTTTATGAATTATCAAGTGATAAAAAGTAAAGAAAATGCTAGTTAATAGCTATAATTTTTGTAAAAAGAAATTATTTGTCTATTTGAGCAAGGTATTCTCTAACTTTAAACTTTTAAACTTTAAGAAGCAGAGCTGATTATTTAGGTATAACTTGTTCTTTTGTAAATACTCAATTTGAACTTGTGATTCTACTTTGGCAATTAGTTATTTAAAATATCTACATACTAGTAACGTTATTGTTGAATATCTTAAACAAATAATTCAAAACTGGAATTTAGTTGGAAAAATATTTACAATTACTACTAACAATAGTAGTAATATGGTTAAATCTGATAAGCTACTTAAAAATTCTGATGATATTATATGATTTCCTTGTACTGCTCACATCCTGTAACTAGTTATAGAAAAAGAATTTCTTCTAGCAGAAAGACTAGTTGCATATGCAAAATGCCTAATTAATTTTTATCACGTTAAAACAAACTGAAAAATTAATTGACATTCAAAAAAGCATGAAAATTGACTAACAAGAGGTAAAATTTTTTAAAAATTAAATAAAAATATTTAAAGACCGAAATTTTATTATAATTACATTTTAATTTATAATTTAACTCTTTAATATTAAGACTTTAGTAAAAATGATCACTATCTCTGACTTATTTTTGATGTAAAAATATGTTAAAACTCATCATTTCTTTTTTGAAAACATTAGAAAAAATTCATAATTATATTGACACAATGATAATAATAATGTTAAGAGATTCAAACCCTACAAAAAAAAAGAATGTAATAATAAAAAAAAGAAATCTATATAAAGAAAGAAATAATAAATTATAAATAAATATATGTAAGAAAAAAAGTAATATATTAAATATATAGTTCTTAAATAAATAAAAAAATTAATTTATAAATAAATCCTTTTAATGATAAATAGTAATATTATTTAGATTCATTTATCTGGATATCTGATTAACATTTTATCTGCTCATCTGAATACCTGACCTAATTTATCTGAATAAAATCTAGGTAATTCAGTTATTATCCAGATATTCTAAGTTTATCTGAATATCTGAATAATTAATCCAGGTAATATTCAGATAATATAGTTATTATCTGGATATCCTAAGTTTATCTAAGCCTATTTTTTAATTTAAAAATTTTTTTAGAATGATTTATTAGCAGATTATTTGACATAATTAATAGTAAATATAAGAGGATATTCAAATTCCATAAGATAATATAACAAATTTAAATATATTTTAAATTAATATTTATTATTATAAAAGTAAACTAGCAAATTAAATATATGCCTTCTAAATTGATAATTTTTTTATGTAAATATGAATAACATCTCCTATAGCTTTGCTTTTTATATGAATGATGTTATCTACAGCTTGCAATATTCATATTGATGTTTGATCTTATACAATTTTCTATAAGCATGTCTGCAAATTCATCTTTAAAAAATCGCCAAAGGGTTGGAATAATTTGTAAAAAGAAAAAAATTTAAAATTAATTTCAAAATGGAAGTGTACATTAAATACTTTTTGCATTAATTTTTGCACGAATTTGATTAACCTCATCTCATTCTTGCTATAATTATACAATCTATAAATAAAAATATCATTAAAAGAAATACAATTTACTTGAATTTATGTTCTGAAATTTTTTTGATTTTTTTTAACAGATAATCTAACAATCTGTATATTTAGCCTATTATGTTAAATAATACATATTTTTATATTTAATGAAATATATAAAATACTTTAATTTATTTCTGTTATATACTCAAATAAATTTTAGGTTTATAAAGGGGATTAAAAGGATTATATAGTTTAACTTTTAAGAATTTTAAAGACAAAAATGTGATTATTAGTTGATTAAATGTTTATTTTTTTAAACTCTGTATATAGCGGTAGGGAATATTATCAATATTAAACTAATACCTAGTATAAAAGCTTAAAAAGAAGGTTACAATAATAGAAAATTTTCTAGATAGGTTAGAGATGTTTAATAATAATTATCAATAGCTTATAACAATTTATTGTATATTATATCATATTATAATAAAATATGTTTAATCATGAATATGCAATTTTTATTAAAGATCTGCATTTGATATTTGTTATACATATAGTATATTTACATTTTTCTAATTATATTTGTTATATATAATAATATATGAGTAATATAACCCACTAATTATATAGACTTCAGAAAATTTTACCAATCAGATATCAATTTCGTTTACAAAAATTAAATGCTTAAAAGTAGATGGTGATAAATTTATACATTTAATTATCATAATATTTCCTGCATCAAAGAATAACCATTCATTAGATGCAGATATTACTGGAATAGCTAAATACTTTTTGGCTAGCCATAATAAGATCAGAAAATGTACTTCTTAAAAAACCTACTATTTAAAAGGGCATGTATCAAAGCCAATATTATCAATAGCTATATATTCTTCAAATTTATCATATCCTTTACGTTGATAATGATTGGCAAATATGTTTTGAAGAAGAGAATTACTAGATGATTTTTGTCATTATTGACTGGTAGCAATGTTTTAATTTTCTTCATAAATTTTTCTTTCTTCTTCATAAATTTCTTTTAAAAGAGTTTTTATTTTAATTATTTGTAAACTAGAAGCAAAATTAAAAAATTTATACCTAAGATCTAAAAGAGCAACAATTATTCCTTTTTTTTGAGACATATCTCAATAATAATTCATTATTAAATATAAAGCTGATTTAACTCTTTTAATTAAATTTCTACAATCTTGTAAAGTATTGATCTTAATTTTTCATTATTTTGAATGATTATCGACTTTATCATTATTTCAGGATCCTCAATACCAATATCATTGTCAAATACTATAGTAGGATTAGTAAGATCAATTTCTTCAGAATTTACTATATTATCATTATTAATACTGCTAAATAACCTATTTTTAATTATTACGATTGCATTATACATAAAACTAATTATTGCATATTTACTATCTTAAAGAAGTTCAGTTTTTGATGCAAAAGGCTCTAATATAATAACTAATTATTTAATTGCAGCCCATTCTTCTTCATTAAGATTAATTTTGTTAAGTCTTTTTCTATCATTTTTTGTTGTAGGATCTGAATCTCTTAACATTATAATTGTCATTATATCAATATAATCATGAATTTTTTCTAATTGTTTTCAAGAAAGAAATGATAAGTTTTAACATATTTTTATATCAAAAATAAATCAAAGATAGTGATTATTTTCACTAAAATCCTAATATTAAAAAGTTAGATTATAAATTAAAATGTAATTATAATAAAATTTCGATCTTTAAATATTTTTATTTAAATTTTAAAAATTTTACCTCTTATTGGTCAATTCTTATACTTTTTTAAATATCAATTAATTTTTAAGTTTATATTAATATGATGAAAAAATTAATTAGGCATTTTGCATGTGCAACTAATCTTTCTACTAAAAGAAGTCCTTTTCTTATGACTAATTGCAAGGTGTGAGCAGCACAAGAAAATCATATAATATCATCAGAATTTTAGCTTAGATTTAACCATATTACTATCATTATTAGTAATAATTGTAAATACTTTTCTAACTAAATTCCAGTTTTGAATTATTTGTTTAAGATATTCAATAAAAATATCACTAGTATATAGATATTTTAAATAACTAATTACTAAAGTAGAATCACAAAGTTCAAATTGAGTATTTACAAAAAAATAAGTTACACCTAAATAACTAGCTCTGCTTCTTGAAATTTAAAGGTCTAAAGTTAGAGAACAAGACACAACACCTTGCTCAAATAGACAAACAATTTTTTTTTTATAAAAATTATAGCTATTAACTAGCATTTTTTTTACTTTTTTATCATTTGATAATTCATAAAATGGATCTAATTTTTTCACAAATTTTTGAAATTTTTCATTATTCTGAATGCTTAATGGTTAATTATCTTTCACAATAATACCAATAAATTTTTTGTCAGATAAGTCTTTTTTAGTAGAATAATTTAGAGTTTCTTTATTATTTTTATAATTTTTGTGATTAATCAGCTTCACATGTGATATGATATTTCGCTAAATGTGTAATAAAATTGGTAGTATTACTATCAAATCCTATTTCATGCTCACAAATTTGACTATTAATTGAAATAAGATACCTAACAAGTTTCTTATATTTTTCTAAAAGTGATAATTTTTTCAGATACTTTCAAATAAAGCTTTATTTATAGTTGTTATATGAAAAACTTTTCGCTTTATTATTTGGCATTATATTATCAATTTGAACTTGTTCATTTGTATCTTCTTCTCTTTTAGTATAATTAGCATTACCTGAATTGTCTAAAGATAGATCTTGTAAAATGCGTTCAGTCTCTTCTGTTTCTTCTGTTCTTTTTCTAGAACTTCTTTTATTACTTCTTGTTTTAATTCTATTTATTGTTCTAGAAGTTTTTTTATGTTTGAATTTAATTCTATTTATTCAGTCAGAAGTTGTTTTATTTTCTCTTCCTTTTTGTCTCCTGTGTAAAAGTTCTCATAGTTCATAGTCATTCACATTCGTTTTAATAAGAACATTAAATGGTAAAAGTTATTTTTAGACTGTACTCCTTAAACTGTGCATTTATAAGTTAGTCACATATAATTAAAAGGGAAATTTTTTATGTTTAAGAGCATATATTTGTTTAAGTTAAATGCAGAATAAATGCAGGTTTATACTGTAATAGGGTGAAATAATAATCGCTGTACTACTTTTATCAGATTCTTCTAAATATTCTGGCATTTTTTCATCATTAAATTATTAATGATTTGCAGATCTAATGTTTGTCTGACAATATTTTTATTTACTACAATATATCCTGTTTCTGATGATGATAAATCGCATTATACTAAACAAATTATTAGTATAAATCTTAAATAATAGATCTTTTATCATGTAATTTATATTATGTCTACAAAAAACATAAGATGAACTTTTACATATGATTTAAAAATTAGATCTAACAGATATTTGGATAATATTCAGGATAATATAAGATATCTATATATTATTCAGTTATTCATCAGATTATCTGAATAATTCAAGAATTTATATCAGTTCAATCTAGATATCAGATATCTGGATAATATCCGTTTTTAATGGATAACAGATTCAAATACTAATCCTAAAATATTAGATATTTAATAATATCATAAGTATTTATTATACTAGTCATTGGGAGGAGTGATACAGGTAAGACAAATTTACTAGCAAATCTTATTCTTGAAAATAAAAGTAAGCATATACATAAAAGACAAAAGAGAGAATCCAGATATATTAAATGTGATGATTTGATAGTTTGTGGTTATTATCCTAATGAGCTAAAATGGATATTTGTAAAATACATATATGACATAATTTAAAGAGATCCAAGAGTACTATATTATGAGAATATTCAGTTTAGCTATATTTCTCCTAAAAGAATTTTAAATATGAAATCATTCTCATCAGAAAGGAGTATTATTACTATTTTTGAGGACTTGTGTATTGTCTCAGAGTATATACAAAATCAAATTATCCCTATCTTTACTCATGGACTTTATAGAAATATCTCACCTTTTTATGTCACATAACGTTATTACTGTATACTAATAATTATTTGTGAGAATATTTCCCATTTAATAATATTTAATGGCAGAAGTTCTCCTCAAGATATTTCCAAAATTATTGGACGATATACTGAAGATGTGAAAAGTGTATCTATGGTTATTAATAGCAATCTTCGAAAAGGTGAGTTTATTGTTTTTGATTTAAATAAATCAGACAATAATTTACTTGCAATTCGATTGAGATTTAATACTACTCTATTAGATCTGCAAGGTGAGATAGAGTTACAAGAGAAGTGCAAAAAAGAAAAAAAATTCTTATCAGATCTTAAAAATTCATGGCTTCTGAAAATCTGATAATTAAAGTTTTGATTTTTTGTTAAAAAATCATCTTTTTGCAATGAAAAAGTTGACAATAAATAATGCTTGTGCAATTGCTGAAAAACGTGATGGGCTTTGTCTTTCAACAAGTATATTAATTGTTCACCTTTATTATGATATTATGCTAAATATCACAAATGAATGACTTAACGATATAAAAAAAATGGTAAGACATAGTATTCATATTGTGCAGGCAATAGATCTCTTACAATTGAGAATGTAAGGCAATTAGCTCATAGTAGAATGGAACATGTATTTCTACTGAATATATTAATGTTAACACTCCAATGCAGTGGTGACATGCAAATGATCATGAGTGGACTACATCTCTTAATAATATCAAAAATAATAATACATGGTATTCATATTGTACAAACAAGGCCAGTTATACAATCAAAGATACTATGCAAGTTGCTTTTGGTAAAAATGGTAAATGTTTTTCTAAAACATATATTAATAGTTCTTACCTTTATTATGACGTTGTTCTGAAGGACATGAGTGGAATGCATCTTTTCTCAATTTGAAAATAATAAGACGTGATATCTATATTGCGTAACTAATAGGCTTTATACACTTGAAGATGCCAAACAATTGGCTTATAATAGAAAGGGAGTTTGTCTTTCTGAATATTTTATTAATAATCGTTCAGCTTTATTATGGATGTGTGATAAAAAGCATAAATGGTTTGCTACTTTTGATAACGTTAAACATTCAAACTCATGATGCTCATTTTGCCTGAAATATAAAGAGAAAAGCTATGTCATGAGATTTTAATGAAATACCTTGGCCTTCCTTCACTAATCCACAGCCTAATTTCTTAAAGACACAAGAATATCTAAATGGACTAGAACTTGATATATTTTATTCACAATATGGCTTTGCAATTGAAGTACAAGGCGTATAACATGAAAAATATCATGAATTCTTTCATAGAGGAGATCCCAATAATTTTATCAAACAGCAAGCATAGGATCAACTCAAGAAAGAATTATGTGAAGAAAAATGTATTACCCTAAGGTATGTTTGGTATTATGAAAACTCATATGTAGTTATTTCAGAGCATCTTCATGAATTAGGTTTTATTGAGTAAACTTAAAACTTTAATTACATTTAGTAAGGCTTGATGTATTTATTTCTGGCAACAGTATTTAGAATCAAACTAAATATAGTCATACCTCTATATAATCACCCCTATATAAGCACAACCTCTGTATATTCACACTTTTATTGCATCCAAACCTTTAATTAAGAAAATTACCTTTATATAATCACGATCATATTGTAATCACTATCACACTGATAATATGCGCCCAACCTTCTTTTAGTAAAGTAAATAAAACCTTTGTATATTCACGTCATGATTCTAATAGAGGGAAGATCTGTAACCTGATAATCAAGATTCCGTTTTGATTGCATAATGATCTGTGCAACACACAAAGTTTTCTCAAGTTTTTTTAGCTCATTTATAATGATAGTTTGGATGGAAGATACTTCAGAAAGGTAAGTTCTTCTTTTTTTTAATGTCTTACTTTAAGGGATATATATTGATATATATAAATTTTATTTTTTATTTTTGTAAGTTTTGGTTTCTCTAGAATGGTATTTTAAATGGGTATATTAGTTTTTTTTGGTTTGGTTTTGAAATTTACTTTAAGAAATATATTAACGTCTTTTTTTTATTTTTTGTAGGTTTTGGTTTTTTTGAGATAGCATTTTAAATGGATATGTTGGTTTTTTTAGTCTGAATTTTGAAATTGATTTTAAGAAACGTACTAATGTTTCTTTTTTTTTATTTTTATAAGTTTTGGTTTCTCTCAAACAGCATTTCAAATGGGTATATTGATTTTTTTGGTTTGGACTTCAAATGGACTTTTAAACCAGTATGTTAGTTTTCTTGAAAGAAATTTTGTTTTGAAATTAGCTTTAAGAAATATACTAACACTTTTTTTATAGGTTTTGGACTTTATAGAAGGGACTTTAAACTGATATGTTAGTTTCTTTGAAAAGTGTTTGGATTAGCTTTAAGAAACATATTAATGTTTTTTTTAATTAGGTTTAGCTTCTTGGTATGTTAACATAAATACAATAAAAGATCAGGAATTATGATATGAGATATCAGAATACAATCAATGAGGTATCAACTTGTGGAAATTTTAAATTTTAAAATTAATATGTACAATGATATAATTTGTATTACAAGGTACATTTTTATTTGTTTCGCAAAGATTCTAGTACAACTTCAAAAATAAAAATAAAAAATAAAGACGAATTTTATTTAAAAAAAAAAAAATTCTCTCGCTAGTATTTATAACAATGTAACATTTTAATTAATAATTTCAAAAACTTTTCAATTGCATAAATTGAAAATAATTGACA
>CAJVPQ010002699.1:0-12990 GCA_910591825.1 Funneliformis caledonium
AACGTAAGTAAATAAATAAATAACAATATAATGATAAATATAACTTAACAGTATAATTAATATCTTTTAGGATTTTTGTGATTATCAAAATGGAGTGAGGAAAGGTAAAGGTGGACCTATACTATGGAAAAATTATATGACCTCTTTAGAACTTGATTCTGGGATAGGTCAAGTAATAATTAAAAATGTTTAAATGATTTTTTAGATTTATATTAAATATATTTACTTTTTTAGAATCAAGGTATACTCGTAAAAAAAATCGTAATTTGTACTATAAGGCAAATATGAAACATAAGGCAAAATCATGATAAGCCTGCAAGATAAACTAAATAGATGGCAAAATTGTGACGTGCCTGCAAGGCAATAAAAATTTTAGTTTTTTTCTTATTATTCATTTAATTTCATTTTTTTTGTATCGTTCATTTTTTCTTTTGTATTGTACGTTTAATTTTATTTTTTTTGTATCGTTTATTTTTTCTTTTTGTATTATACATTTAATTTTATTTTTTCTTTTTCATTTTTTTGTTTCATTTTGTTTTCCTGTTTCATTTCATTTTTTTAATTTCATTTTTCGTTTCGTTTCATTTTCCTAATTTTGTTTTATAGTTTTTTTTTTATTTTGTCATTTTGTTTTGTTTTCTAATTTTGTTTTATAGTTTCTTTCGTTTGTTTAATTTTATTTTTTCATCTCGTCTTATTCACTTAATTTCATTTTATAGTTTCATTTTAGTTTCTTAATTTTGTTTTTTATCTTGTTTAGTTTTCTTTTCATATTGTTTTTATTTTTTTCTTTTATTTTATTTTATTTTATTTTTATTTTATTTTAAAAAAATTTAAGTAAATTAATAAAACTATTATATAACGATTAACAGATTGTATGTTAAAATAAAATGACTAAAATTTACAAATAACGTGAAAATATTTCTGAAAAAATTATATCATAGTAAAATTATATTTGTGTAATAAAATCAGTAATTATTTACTATAACGAATAATTCGTTAATGCTATAATAAATTATTCGTTATACATATTGAATAATTCATTATAGTATTAATAAAGATTCTTATAATAAAATCCTGATTGGCTAGATCAGCAACTTCATTATATTGAGGCGTGACTATAATTCTTCAGATTTTATCATCATTTAAGTTAAATCTTAATATAAATAAAACAATTCTAATGAAATTTATAAAAAAATTTTATAATTTATTACAATCTACTATTAATTTTAATTTTATCAAGTTTTATAAAATTTGCTGTTATTTAATTAATAATATATGTAACATATCTAATATCTTACATATGAGATTTCTACTATTACTTAACTTTTAGTAATAATTAGTTAATTCGATCAGTTATAGCTAATGATAAAAGTTTATTTAAGCTAAAATGTTGAATTATTTGATATTATTTTAATAATAATTAAATTATGAATTTTTTCTTTACAAGTATAATTTGTTAATTTAGTAAAAAGTTTATTTTATTAATATTTGCTAATATTTTTAAAATATTGTAAAAATTTATTAAAAAGATAAACTTTAAAATTCTTAGTTTACTACTTTATTATTTTTTATAATGATAATAAGTTATAGGATAATATTTATCATTTTTTTATCATCTACTATAAAATATTTCTATACTTTATTTTTTAGAACTATCTTTTTATTTATTTTTTATCATTTAAAAAAATTACAAATAATATATTTTTAGTATTAATAATATACTTTTTATTTTCTTTATAGTTAATTTAAATATGATAAATAAAAAATACATTAATAAAAAAAAAATCTACATTAAATAATTTGAACAAGTTTGAATAAATTTTGAATAATATTTTTAGCTATTAATCTTTTACATACTTATTATTATATGAATTTTTATAAAATTATGATTAGTTATAGTAAATAGTAAATGATTATAATAAATAATTGTAATAAATTATAATAATTATGACAAATAATATTATTTATAGTAAATAATATTATTATCCTTTTAAGCATTTTGCAGGTAAATTTGCCTGTAATTTTATTTAATAATTAAAATTATTTATAATAAGTTTAAATATTTTTAAAATAATTTAATATTTTTATAATAATTTAATATTTTTATAATAATTTTATAATATTTTTCAAGTAAAAATTCAAAAAAAAATGTAATTAATTAGTGATATTTTAAAGATAAATATATGATAAATTATTATGAAATAAAATTAAATTTTTAAACTTATATATCTTGCTATTTATTAATACCAAAATATGAAAATATAATTATTTAATAAGTCTTAATGAGATAAATCTAATAAACTATATTTTATTTTCTTGTAATTATTTTTTTTTTAAAAATATGGTAATGTTCATATTTATTATGAAAATTTCAAATTCAATAAGTTAATACATGAAAATTTCAAAAATCAGATACATATAGTAGAAAAAAATAAATTGAATTACTTAATATATCTTTACAAGTTAAAAACTTATTAGCTCTAGACCAACTGGTTGTCCTGCCATATTCTGAAGACAATCAATTAATAGAATCTTTATTAACACATGACAATTAAATTATTACTATACCTCTCTCTTTTACCTAATAATAATTTCTATCCTAAATTTAATTTTAATATAAAAACAAGTAACTTAAACTATTGTAAACCAAAAAAAAAGCTAATAAAAATATTTTGACTCTAATAAGTTTCTAGCTAAATTGCTTAGTTAATTTCTGGTTATAGCAATCTCTCATAACAAGAGTACGTATAATCACTAAGTTCTATCAGAGATTCTTCAATATTCTCAAATTTTTATGCTAATATATTTGTCAATTTTAGATTACAATCACAGCAATCATTATACAGAGCTCAAATTACACAGTTGTAAGAACTAAAAAATCCTGCTAAGATCAGCAGGCTCTATAACATCAGAGATCTAAAAAGAGTGTGCTTATTTAAAAAGGTAATAGAAAAATCATCATATGCAATTAGTTAATCTAAAGTTATTGTTGATCCTAATCATTATTTAGGATACTCTATACCCACTTTTGTAAGCAAAAAAAAGAAGAAAAGGTGAAAAAATAGCTATAAGAAATTGTGAAAAAATATTTTATTAAAAAAACATCACCGTTTAGACTAATAAAAACTGTTTTTTAAAATAAAAGGGTTCAAGAAGAATAAAAAAAAGAAGAAGTTTAAAAAGGAAGTTTTATTTTTTATTTGCAGGCTAAGTTATAGTTACCCTTAAATATACATATTTTTACGTAAAAATTCTTGGTTGAGTGATTGCTGAAAAGAGTTAAAGTTTATATTATTTTTATTTTCTTATAATTATTAAATAATAAGTTATTTTAAAAAATTGAAAATTGAAAAATTAATATATATTAATAATTATTAATTTTAAAAATTTAAAAATACTACCATTAGATATATCTTAATATAACAAATCTAATAAATTTTATTTCATTTTTTTATAATCATTAGATATTAAAATATTATAATTTTTCTACAATGTTTTATAATTAATTTATACCTATACTTTAAGAGATAATATATAAAAGTATTGTATTGTTATATTATTTATATGTAAAAGTTATAATCTTATAGTACCAATATATTTCACCTTAAGTTTTAAAATACAAGTATTATGATATGTAATAAAATTATTAATAATATTAGTATTTTAATAATTATATGTATAATCATTTCTCTTTATAGTTATACTTCTCAAAACTAAAAAAAAATGTGATTATAATAAAAGTAATGATATAGAGAAATTTTTTATATTATTATTAAGTATTGATTTTAAAGAATGTGACTATAAAAACACTATAATTATAAAAAGAATTTTTTATATAGCATTAATAAGTATTAGTTCTTATAAAATATGTATTTATAAGAAAGGATTTATATAATATGATTATACAGAAAATGACTATAGAAGGAGATGATTGTATTTTAAAAAATTTATTTATATAATAATTCATATAATAATTCATATAATTAAATTTAATTCTTTCTATGATAATTATTTATAAAATCTTATAATCTGATTTTAATAAAAATAATTAAAATTTGATTAGATAATATTAATATTAATTAATATAAATAATAGAAAAATTAAGAAAAGATTAGATTAAGTAATCATTAATAATTTATATTTTTAAACTAATATGAAAATACATTATTAAAAAATCAAAAAAATCTTTTTAATAACCTAATTGTATAAAAGTATTTAATATAAATTTATGCATTATATTATTATATTATTAAAAAAATCAAAAGATTTATTTTTGAAATAATTAAGACTTATTTTTTTTCAAAATAAATTTGATTATATAAAAATACTAATTACAAATATATTATTAAAAGAAAATTTCTAAGTTTACATAGATGTATATGTCTAAATCACATGATTAAAGATGGTATTGCAACTAGTTACAACTATGTGATACTTATTTGTCACTAATTGCAATTAGTTGCAATTTAATTTTCATTAATGTTACAACTAGTTACAATCTTGTGATGCTTATTTATTACTAGTTATAACTAGTTATAGTATCATCTTTACATATGACATATATATTTGTCACTAAAAATAATACTACAGCTAGTTACAATTGTTGATAAATAAGCATCACAGTATTGCAAATAGTTGTAGCATCATCTTTAGTTATTGGTTTACATCCCTCTATTTTAGTTTTACTATTTATTTTAGAAACTTGAAATTTTTTTAGTGAAAATTCTTAATCGTTACATATTATCTGTCAAATCGTTATCACATAAGTAATTTTTTTAATTTTTTTATGCTGGTAAAAGTAACGTATAATATACCTGTATACAATAAAAATTGCCTATTATATTCTATATAAATGGTATACTCTAGTTTATATATTTTATAATGTTAGTTTAATTTCTCATCTTATAATGATACTATATAAATAGTATTTTAAAACTTTATTATATTAATTATTTTAAAATTTTTAAGATTTTAAGATTATATTAATAAAATTTTTTAAAATTTGTTTCTTCTATAAGTATTATTACATTTTTTTTTATACTTAATTTAATCTTTATAAATTATACATATGATTAATAATTATCAAAATATTTTTTTTTTAAATTCATTTACATTAATAAATATTATTTAATAAATATAAAAACTAATAATACCAACCAAATAAATTTTTGTGCTAATATTAATCACATGATTTTAATATATTATAATTTCTCTGTATTTATTTATTATATACAAAAACATTTAAAATAAATAAATATATTATAAAATAAAAATTAATGACAAATTTATGAAGCTGTATAATTTGTTAAAAATATAAATTGTAAAAACAAAAAAAATAAAATAAAGAATCTTATAGAAATATACAATAACAGGAAATGGTAAGCTAAATATAATTATTATGTTAGTATAGATAGAAACAGTTAAATTTTATTTTTATTGAGTCACTCGTCTTCTAAATTGTATTTTTCACAATCTTCTTCATCTGAAACAACATCAAAATCAAAATCATATACAGGTGCTTCTTGTGCAATTGTTAAAACAGGCGCATTGTCTTTGCTAATCTAAATATATTTTACCAAATATTGTTAACTACAAGTTAATAAAAATGTGATAAACATATATAAAGTTTAACTAACTGACCTCTTCAATAAGATTACAAAAATTTTCAAATTCTTCACTATTCCGACAATAAAATCCAAGTAGCATTGAAGGATCTAGTTGCGAAATTGGTATTTTACGTAATGTATCACAGTGAAAAGTTGACATTTCCTTTTTTTATTAAAAAAAAAAATTAATAATTATTAAAATATATATACATTTAACACAAATGTTCCTACTTCTTCAGTAAATTCTTGTATGGCTTTCAATTCTAATGCCGGCCTTGAATGATGTGGATCAAGATAAAGCAAGTCATCTCCTAAATGATATAAAGAATATTATTCATAATCGAAATTTAAAATCTCTTTCTCTTAAATAATCTAGTATTTTCCGTTTCACTATCAAACCTTGAGTTCCAATAAAGTAATATGAAGAAGATGGCTTCCCCCTATTTGAATGGAAATATTTTTAAAAAGTTCTACTAGGTAATTCAGAATTTAAAATTATTCTACTTGCCCAGCTATTCCTACACTATGCGGAAATCTAAAATATGCCTAAAAATTAATAAACAAATAAATTTTATGTTAAAAGAAATTTCCATAGTAAATTTAAATCATATCTAGATTATTAAAATTATTAACTTTTAATGCATCATAATATATCGAATTAAGCTTGTCAGTCCCCAATCGCGTGGCGACAAGAATCAAAACAGATTGAAAATCCTTTCCAGATCGATTATTCTGTGCAGCATTGTATACTTCATTTTTATAAACTACACCATCTGTTGCAATGTGTACACTTAATTGTGCGGCTGGATAATCTTCTACCAAAGCTCTATTGAATTCTTGTATTAGTTATAGCAAGTAAAATAATAGGGAATAAAAGCTATAAGGCATACTTGATAGCTTGGGATGCTGTTGAAGGCCCAAACCATTGTCCAATATTCTTTCCAAGCTGTTTACCTAACAAAGCGACACGGTGAACGGAAAACGGACAACGTGATGACATATCATCTATAAACCATGCAAGAATCTATATGGAAAAGTTCATTTAGTTTTTTAATTAAAGAAATAACAAACAAACAAATAAATAGATAACAACCTCTACATATCTATTCCATGTATCTTCGCCTCTATTTACTCTTCGCCATTCTAAACAAATTAGAAAAAGAAAAGGTCAACAAAAGTTGACCTAATTGAAAAAATGAAATTCTGTCATATCCCTATGATAGGATATATATATTAAGCAATATAATGATTGGAATTTATCAAATTCATGTTCATATGGTAAGTAAAAGAAGGAGATCACAAACCTCTACCCAAAAATTGCACTATTAAAGCATTTGCAAGTAATGATTGACCTGACCTTAGCATACAACCCCATCCCCCATCATTCGTAAAGTTCGTTGGTTTTATAGGAGCATAATTGTGCCTATATGTACACCATATTCGTGAAGTGAAATCTTGAACAAATTCAGCTGGGTAATTAGTTGATGATAATGTCTGTTGTTGTACCGAAAGATGAGGAAAGGTTCCTGGTGTTGTATAATAATAATAACTTGATGCTTCATAAAAATTGCCATTAGATTCACTCGAACTGCGATCGTCATTGAATTCATAATGGACACCCATCAACCAAATTGTTGATCTAACATTATCTAAACTATCAAATAACCCTTTTTTGAAACGAACATAATCGGGATCGTCCTTATCAGACTCGTCCTCGTTTGTATCTTGAGAAGGGATCCAAAACGAACTAATCCAGCTCGATAATCTCTTGGTAACTTCTCCAGTTCCTATATTTTCTTTTTCAATACTAATATTATCAGCATTACTGCGTTCAGGCTTTGGTCGTGGTCGTGGTCTAGGTGAATCAGAAAAATCCACTTCTTCATCTAGACCATCTAAAACCTCAGCTTCAGTCATACTTGTCTCACGGATCCCGCCGTCAGACAGTGAGATGGAGTCTTCTGAATTTCTCTCTATAGATTTTGTAAAATCGTCAACCTTAATGGGCTCAGAAGCCAAAACCCCAATGCTATCCATGTTTTTAGAAAGGCAAGGTAATATGTTCTAAAGCGAAACTCGGTTATAATTTATTCAAGGAGTGTATTTACTACAAAATCATAAATTAATAAATAAGATAAACTGAAATTTTCCATTGGCAACTATGATAAAATCTTTATGGTGCGAAACTTGAAAATGTCATGTGATATGTCATGTCATTTGTAGAATTGATTGGTCAAAATATTATATCACGTGAAATTTGGATAATGACCAACTTATTGTTACACGACCTATCGCCAGATTTGTAAATTTTAAGACTCGGTTACACGAAGTACGTATACTATAAAAGAAAATAAATTGCACTTAATCAATTTTAAGTTGTTTTTCCTATAAATTTTAACCATTTCTGCGATTGATTTGTGAATCAACCAATGAATTATAATTAAGATCGTCACACTGCATATCACAAATGTGATATCATAGTAAAAATTCATTCCTGTCAGTAAAGAAAATCGATGGCACACCTTCAACTTATTCTTGATCGGCTTATTGCCGAAAATCTTCATGGACCTATATTGACTACTACTACAAGTAGTAGTATGATCACTTATAATCAGAGAATATCGAGACGTCGTGATTCGCAACCTGAATCGCCAAATACAATTCAACAACGAGACGACCAGGGGCTTGATTCGGGAGATCCGAGGTTTGTCAACAAATAATTTTATCAAATTCGTTCGAATGATATTTAAATTTTATATTAGTATTGAAATTTACAAATTCTTTAGATGGCCAAATCTTTTTGTAGAATTTTTCCTCGAGAATAGTGATGCTAAAAACGATGATTTGTTATTTTTCGTAAGACAAACACATTCAGAAAACGAAAGTCTTGATCCAGTGTTTGTTAAAAGAAAGACCACTCCAAATATAATGCCACCTCTAGATGATGCAGTATTATGGAAAGAAACATTTTTTCTGAATTTGATCGTTCAGGTACCTGGACATAACTAGATTGGACATAAATTATCATATATGTTTTAATTATTTAATCATTAAACAGATTTTCTGAATGATTTCGTGTCTCTTGAAAATTTTCTTAGTTACCTTGTAAATTAACGGTTGCAGTATGTACACGGACACCGAATGATGGACCAAACCAAAAGACAAGCATGACATGTTCAAAGAAACATGTTTCAAAACGTGTTTATGCTCTTCCAACTAAGTCAAGAATGGACGTTAAGGAAACATCTATGGAGTGTTCTTATCCTCTGATTTATTATGTGATTGATGATTATGAGGATATGTTTGAACATTTAATTGTCGCAGAAGGAGAGTATTTATGTGTAGAATTGGCAGTTACTATACCAAATAAGTCAGACGATGATGATGACTTTAGCGATAGGGACAATGATAGTGATGAATATTATTATGATACTTCCACTAATAATAGCAAAAAAAGTGGCAGACACAGAAGATCAATGACAAATGGACCTTTCCCACAGCCATCGAATGATTCAAAAATCACTTTATTTCAAGGTGCTGCTTCTTATTCTTCTTTGTTAGGTATCTATAAACAAAAAGCTGCTAGTAAATTAAATAAGAGATTTAAGATGGGGCCTGTAACGCCGCCTACTGAATATATTATGATGCGAGGACCAGGTGGAAAAGGACATGCACAGGTTGGTTATATATTTATTTATGATTGATCAAAAGGTTTGATTCAAGTTTTTTTGTTTTTCCCCATTAAAAAAAATAAAAAAATAAATAAATAAAAATAGGTTGCAATCACTGCATCATCTTTAGATGAATCCAATGAAGATTTATTGGATTTAACACCGAATGCTTCAAATTTTGCACCTTCATTTAATGCTACTTCATTAGCAACAGGAGTTGATTCTAATTTACCGTGGAATTTTAATAGCGGAAATACTACAATTACTAACATTAATAATGGAAAAGCATCAATCAGACAGAGGCCAACTTCATCGAATTCGTTCTTTCAATCTTTGAAAAGATTATCACAATCTATAACGGATAAATCTTCATCTGATCCTGAAAGTTTAAAATGCTGCATGACGTTTGTCAATGTTCCTTGGACAAGTATTATCACGTAAGAATTTTATGTATTCATTTAAATTAATTTTTTTTTTTTTTATATTTATTGTTATTTATTTATTTTAGGGATCTTACAACATATGCGAAAAAAAAACAGCAATCATTATAAGTATTAGATGCTTTGTTTATAGTTTTATGTCTATTCTATTCTATTTTATTTTGATTATTTATATGTCATTTGTAAAAAAATGTCGTTTTATTAGATTTTATTTACTAATCGTAAAATTTTTTTTTATATAATAAAAAAAAATTTTTTTAAACTGTTACAATTTTAGGTGTAAGTATTTAATAAATCGTTTTTTATTTTATTTCAATTATTTCAAATAATTAAATTATAAAAATTGTTTGTACATTAAAAAAAAAAAAATTTTTTTTAATGTTAAAATAATATATTATATATTGTATGTAAAAAAAAAAAAAAAAAAAAAAAAAAAAATTTGTGAAATATAATTTTAAAAAATAAATATAATAAAATGTGCGGATCCGAACTGAAAATTTCGGATTGATTCGAAAAAATTAACCAGAAGCGAAGATTAATTTTTTGTTTTATTGTCAAAAATAATATGTTTCTTAAAACTTCCAATGTTCAGAAGTGAATTTTATTAGAATAAACTCGCCTCCTGACTTCGAGACGACTTGTATTAGAAAATAACATAAAAGACGTCGTCAAACTTTTTATCTAAGAAAGAACTAATAATAAAAGACAGCTTCGGATTTCAAAAGGATTTTTTTTATTAGAAAAGTAAAATGAAAGTCACCTCAAAATTCAGATAGGTTCAGTTTTTAATCGGGATGGTCATAATCTGAATCGAACCAACCGATTAAAATCCCAGACCAGATTCGGTCTGCTCAAGATCTTTAAGAAACCTATAAATCAATTAAATCAATTTTGATATTGTAAAAATAAAAATAAAAATCTGATTGAGATATTGTATAATTCAATAGAAATTTTACATCTTAACGGAGCTTGGGTTAGGAGGTTTCTTCGAGCAGTGCAAGACCTAAAACCAACAATATAAAAGTAGTTTGCAGAAAGGGAGCTTATGGTTAGCTCAGCAGTCTTCCTGGTCCTCACTACTGAACTCTTATTTTGATGGTTGAAGCTAAGCAATGGAACATGTAACTCTCTATTCTTCTATTTTCTTTTCAACGAGGTGAACTAGGAACATTCGACCCACCTTACATTGTTTTTGGTGGTAAAATAATCCTATCGGATGGATTGAATCGATCATTAATAATATATTACTATATATAAACAATCAATTAGTGTATGCAATATCACTGACTTATACTTTAAATTTAAAAGATAATAATTTTACTGATTAAGATTTAAAATTAAAAGATACTGATTTGAAGTTTATTCATAAATAGTTGTAAAAGTAGTTTTACATACTAATTTTTTTTAGTTTATATTTATTTTCTTTATAATAAATGTTAGTAAACAAATATTATGTATCAAAGAAAAACTTTATTAAAGTAATAGATTATCTGGTAGAATACTTATAATGCTGTTTATAAAGAGTAAGATAAATATTTTTGATAATAAATAATAAATATTATATATTTATTTATTTAATTTTTATTTTTAAAATAAGATAAATAATGAAAAGTGCTAAATCTGAATATAATATTATGATAAAATTATTATTTTATAGTAATTTTAAAATATAATAAAAGATTTTTCATAGTTCTATACAAAGTTATGAATTAGGCCTGACCAATTAGATTATATGTTTTACATAACCCCCCCTTATTTTTCATGATTAACATCCAATATTATACAATGTATATGACCAATAATATTGCATAATTTATTAGTCCTGTGATCATGAATTTTTTTTTTGAATAAAATCAATCATCTTATAATAAATATACAAATTTGGTTTCAAAATTGTCAAATCCATCTATTCTTTAAATCCATCCATTCTTTAGAATGGATTCGAAATCCAATTACAGTTGGTTAATTTTATCTTTTCACAATTCTTTCAAATACAAATTTACAAAGTTGGTTTAATAAAGTTTGTTCACCAATTTTGTCAGAGATATTCGTTGTATTCCATTTTTACGATGGTTCACCAATTTTATTCTGAAGTATTCCATTTTTTACTTGCATATTTCTTTTGGGATTTACAGTAAATTTTTTTGATATGACAATAATCGCATAACTACACCTAAATTTTTTGTAATCAATATTATCCAATATTATATCTTATAGTAACTATTACTGAAGGTATTCGATGTGTACTTCCTGAAAAAATAGTTACATTCACAGAAGACAAGCAGTTTTCAGAATTATATGAAGTGTTTACCTCTGGACAGTTTAATAATCAAGATGTCAAAGTTTATGTACGTCAAAATAAGACTGATAAATGGGTAGAAGTAAGTGATGGTTTAAGTGGCGACTTTAAAATTATGAAAGTCTTAGGATATAATCATGTAAAATTTACACTTCTCGTAGAATCCATAGTAGATATAGAACTATCTAGCTTTCCTAATGTATTTGATATTATGATGAGAAACGCACAACAACCAAAACTTTCACAGCATTGTATTGAACACACTAGGTGTGATTTATTATATAATGAAATTATTGATCTTTTACATAATCAAAATGTTGGTTGAAAAGGAGGTCTTCATCAAACTTTAGGAAAAGAATTCATAGAATGCGTTATAAATGCTCTTTGGTATATTAATCAATATTTAGAGTTATTAGGTTCTCGTTCCTGCTATTTACCTGCATTTTTTAAAGGATTGGAAACATATGCAAGTGATGATCCTGATAGAAATGTATATAATCTTGCATATCACACTAATCATCACAAAAAGGAATTCATCTCCCATCAAAAACTTGATCTTTTAATCAAATCATTAGAGTTATCTGTAGGACAACCTTAGGTGAATGATAATGAGTGAAATAATATTATTTCTGCTACAATTTCCCTAATAGAGATGATGCAAAGATATAGTGAACATCTTTTAAAAACAGAATAACGATGATTGCTATTCATCACAGTGATGAATTAACACGCAATCTAGCAAATAATACTTGTATATTTCGTGTATTTGGTTGCAAGAAGAATGATTTAAACAAACAGTATCAAGAGTTAAATGATGCTATTTTACAATGTGGTTTTTATCATTATCTTGATATATATATTCTTATCTTCCTATAAATGTTATGAAACTTATCGATATCTTAAAAATCTTCAATTGACTTATCCAATTGGAATTTATAGGTAATATAAGTCATAGTTATTGTTATATGCTT
>CAJVPQ010002700.1:0-12988 GCA_910591825.1 Funneliformis caledonium
CTACTGAATATTAAATATATTAAATGTTTTATTTATATCGAAAATCTCAAATAAATAAAATATTATTTTGGTTGACCCGATACTTTTCCGAGGGTAGTGTATGTCAGCCTTATAAAATCAAGTTCTTAATGAGAATATATGTAAGTAATTTTATATTATGTAAGAAAGTATCATGCGACTTAAGGGATTGGAATCGATTCTAATAAAATCGAATTAATCGAAAATCGAATCGAAATCGATTTTAATAATATATTTTTGGACGTAATTGTATAAATTGTATAGTATTCTTAAAATAATTGATTTTCATTATCATTAAAACTAGCGTTTACCAGGCAATGCCCCGGAGGTTCGCTACTCGACGTGAAATAGTTGTTAAAAAAACTTAATTTTTTTAAAGTTTTAGCATATATATAACAAAGAAAATTTAAAGTAATGCAAGTTATTGATAAATAATCCAAATCTTAACTTTAACCCTTATCTTATCCCTAACTCATCATTGGTGTTTTTATAAACATAATCTCTAACCCTAATCTAATCCTAATTCTCGTATTTGTTGTAATTAAATATTATTATTTAATTTTAATTTTAATGATAAATTTATATTAATTGATTTTTTTTCATAATTAAAATTTTAAAATCAAATTATTTATTTTTTATCTTTAGTTTCGTTAATCCCTTTAATTTAGTTTGAGCTTAAACTCTTCGCTTGGTTTTTGATTTATTTTTTTCGGAGGTATTTTTTTTTTTTTTAATATCAAATCTTTTTTTAATTTTTAATATTCGCAATTTTTTAATTAATTATTTTTAGTTTTGAACTTTGAATTATTCTTTTCTTAATTTTCTTATATTATTAATCCCCGGCGAGTTATTTTAATTAATTTTAAATCGCTACGCCAAAAATTTTAAAAATCGATTATATTAGATTAATCAAAAATCGATTCTTAAATCGATTTCTAAATATCGAAATCGATTCCAATCCCTAATGCGACTCCTCTTTGAAAATTGATTAAATAATTTTTTAAAAGGGTAGTAAAGCTTGATCCGTTTATTCTGCAGTTACCAGACATTATTTCCTAAAGCTTAACCTTTTTCTTAATTAACCTTCGAGTAATTACAAAATTGAGAACGTATTCACGCCAAACTCGTTATTTTAATTATTATGGGACCTTTGCAATAAAAAGGGGGGTAACTGCCGGAAAGAATCAATTTTTATTTTCATATGACAAATATGATTTTTAGACCAAAATATGTTCGGATTTAGCATTAACTCATTCTTTCCCTTTCCATTGCAAAAGTCCCATATAGTTCGTTCTCTGAGGTGAGCATTAAAATTTTCATTTCGAGTCAAAAGATATGGAAACAACTATTTTTTATAAAAAATTTCAAACGTGAAACTTGCATGTGTTTAATATTTGATGCCTGACAATAATTCAAAGACTTACATACATATAGTTAACAAAAGGCAAAGGTAAATTTATGTATAGCGATTTAAAACGGGAACTACGGTGTTTTGACGATACAAATAAGGTTGATAATAATTACCCGTAGAGCCTGGTATATTAAGCGTTTCACTTTTAATTCGTTTCTTATCCCACCTATAAATTAAGAATCCAACAGTCATCAAAAATGCCGTACCAAAGATTCCACTAATTGTTCCAACGACGACCTTTAACGTGGTTAATTGTTGATATTCTTCAAATGGATCTAAAAGATTATTGGGATTCAAAGAATTATTGCTAGCAATGGAAGATGTTTCGGTAATTTGCACCGATGATGTTGTATTCGTTGGATTAATAATAATAGTTGGGGACAGATTGGTAGGATTGAATGAGTTAACCCACGTAAAGGTTCTTAAATCGAGCAAATAAACGTTTGTATTCATGATTTCTAAGGGATGATCATCTGGCATTATTATATTACCTTGACCATAAAAAATAGTTAATATTTGTAACATTCAAATTATCATTTATCATTAAAAAAAAAAAAAAAAAAAAAACTCAATTACCAAAAGCGAGTATCATATAATCTTCAATAATAAAGGCGCTATGATTAGCGAGTGTTGGAGGGATGTTACCGTTAGTTGACGGTATAATCCATTCATATGGTTTGATATTTACATTTAAAACAATTAAAGACGGTGAGGCAATTTGAGATACAGATTTATCTCCACCATAAACAATAATTTGATTATTAGAATCTTTTTGAATATAAAAATAAATTCAAATAAATAAAATTGAAATTAATTAAAAAATAAATCAACGCTGTTAAGATTAAAGGAAAAACAGTATTAACCAAGTACAGCGGTATGGGAATAGCGAGGATCAATTTTTTCAACACCTCCTGCTTTCTAAGAGAGAATAAAATTTAATTTTTTTTTTTTTTAAAAAAAAAAAAAATTTTAATCAAAGTACCATCTTGGTCCAAGAATCAGTTTTTGTATCATATAGAATAATTTGATTGATGTCAACAATTTGAAAACATAATTCACATCCGACAACCTCATACCCTCCAATATAAACGATGACATCATCAGACAACATTGTAGCAGTATAGTAATATCGAGGAAATGGGGAATTGATTATTGTGCCATAAGACCAAATTGAATCCGTTGTATCCAAAATTATCATGTCATTAAATACTTTTGTGCTGTTATTCTGATTATTAGGATAATCATATCCACCAAAAGCATATATTTTTCCAGCCTGATCAGTAACTGCATTCATAAGACCCCTTCTTTGAGGCGCTTTCCCTTTCATCGTGGTAAGCTTCCATTGCATTGAATTAATATTAAAAGTATACACAGACGATGCGAATATTTCTTCCTTTGTTGTCAGATCAAACATGTATCCCCCTATTAAATAAATCTTATCATCGATAACTGAAGTCGTTGCATCCACACTGAAGAACGGGATTGAAGCAGAATATGAAAGGTTAACCCATGGTGGAGCTATTGTGTCAAAAGGTTGCGATACATCTAGTTGAAAAACTTCATTCGAATATTCAACACTGGTCAGTTTTCCACCAAAAAAATAAATCTTCTTTCCCACAAGAGCAGAAGAATATCCTATACGATCTTTAGGAGTAAAAGCATCAATCACAATAAGAAGTAGGCATAGACAGATTAAAAATTGTAGACAAGACATTTTTTATGATGTGATTCTAGAGATTTTCGCTTTCAAATTTTCTGAAGAGTCAATTAATATTTTTTTGCTTTAAGTATTTGTTTTTCATTATAATGAAAGGATAAAGAGGGATTTGTACTACAAACTTAAGTCGTGTGGTATTTGAAATAGGTATTATTAATGAATTAAAACAATTTAATCGTAAGATTTTAATTGTTTAATTTTAATTTTTATTTTTATATATATAACCTTTCGTCATCGGAATTTCGGCATGTCCAAATATAGCGTAATTATACCTCTTTTGAAATCAGGATTAGAAATTCAAAAAAGATCCAGTTCACCAAATGCATAATTATCATATCTTATAAACAGACAATTTTCAACATCTAATTAAATTTGTAAAAGGTCACACACAAACATTATTTGATGATTTTCAGATTTTCATTATTCATAGTGCGTCGCATTTATTTTTTTTTAATTTATGCATTTTCAATTTTCTAACATTAGTCGTTAATATTTTATTATATAAACTTCCTAGGACAAGACAAATAATGATGTAAATACTTAAGTAATTCGAAAAGGGTACATTAAATTTTCCCGGATTCTTTTTATTTTTATTTGTTTTATCTTGGCAAATCTATTGAACCCTTTTAAATAAAGTTAATAAAGTTCACTTTCAAATTCGTCCCATTTTCCCATTTCTTCAAAGTATGATTACGAAACTTGATGTCATAATAATAAAAATAACGTTTATTGAATTTCAAGTTTCATTTAAATCGTTATCCAATCCATATTTACCAATCTCCTTTACATAATATATATAACATTATGTGATGATAAATCTGTCTAGTATTCCATAAATAATTGAGATGGATATAATAAGATTGTGACGCACGAAAAGAAAACATTTTTAAAGCAATAAAATTTTTAAAAAAAAACTCTGCATTTTATGCGAGATTAAATTTAGGATTTATTTGTTACACCACATGAGACAATTTTGTTTCCAAATATTTAAAGTTTAATTACGATATATATTTTTTTAAAATGGTTTCACACCTTTTCCACTTTTAAGCCTTAAAAAAAGCATGTGGACATGCAAATAACTCCGAATTCCTTTTTTTTTTCCAAATAACTTTTCTAATTCATCCCTTTTAATACCCTCGTCATTGAAGTTCGTTAATTTGGTAAAAATTCTCAGAATCATTCCTTTGTTCGTTTGACAGAATAAATAAATCGATTATAATAATTGACGAAAGAAGTAATTAATCTAATTTACCTTGTTCATTTCCTCAATGATTTCGTAAAAACTTGATTTTGACGTATAGTAGCTTGAGAAAAAAAAAAGATTCTCCGAATTTGAGATAAGGGATGTTTTTATAAACATTTAAAGATCTCTGCTCGATATTACGTAACCATCATTCTACTTTCACAAACCTTCTAAATTCGAAAAATATAAAATCACCGCAACATTTATTTCTGGCGAGTAAGTTTGAAACCTAAATGAGCGTATATTTTTTTTTAATTCCGATTGATTATGCATGAATTTTTACTTTTGAATAACAAATGGCTTATTAAAAGCTTTATTTTTTTTTGGTCGTACCGGATAACTCCCGTTTTTGACCGATTAGACATTGTATTACCAAATTACATTAACATTTTTCATTTGGATGTTCCCAAACTTGTATTTTTATAAGTTCCTACCTCTCATGCGCAATTTACCAAAATGAGCATTCCGCAGTTGATTGTGACCTCTTGGTGTTTTCTTATTTTAATTCTTAAAAAATGAGACTTTGTCGAAAATTTAAATGGCTTATTAAAGCATCATATGAGGACTACATCAATTTGAATTACACGAATTTATAAAGATTTATGCACCGGATAATATCCGAAATAACAGGTAGATCACTTTCTAAAAAAAATCTGGCGCAAATGCGCAAAATGGTTCGGTTACACATGTTTGTCACACACAACTTATATAAAAAATTCTGAGAGAATTCATTGTGATGATTTATGGGGATGGGGAATAGAAAATTCTTTCAGGACAAAAATAATTCAAATGACACTTTTTATTTATACAAAGGGTATATTTAAAAAACGAATTTCAAAAATCATCGTTTAATTGATTGATAAGTGTCACGTGTTAACAATAGTTTGATAATTATTGGCTGGCGAAATTGTGTACCTTGATCAGCAATCCGATTGGTTTTTGTTGAAATTTTTTTGCGATCAGAAATCCCAACTCAATTCTGATTTGATCACATGTTTGGATTGGTTAACGGATTTTGCGATCAAAAACCCGAAATGAACAGGCCTAATATCTCGCTATCTCACCTAACTAGCAAACTATTCTATATAAGAAGAGGTTTTACATATCAATTTTGTAGTAGTTTCGTGTGAATTTATCGTATTTTAACTGATCTTCAAATAACATTCTGTTGGAAAACGGTTATTGGTCATTCAATGGGCTTATAATCACGTGTTATAAAACTAAGCCATCGATCGATTCAAGTATTACGTTGCAAATTTGAAGATCTTATGATTAAATAGGAAACAAAAACGAGATTAATACATAAAAAAAAAATTTATTTTTTCCTTCCGATCGTCTTTCTTCTCAGGAAAAAAAAAAAATAATAATAATATACAATAAAAATGCCTTCATCAGATTATCGAGAAAAAGGAAAAGAAGCAATTAAGCAAGGTGACTATATTTCAGCATGGCAACATTATACTGATGGACTTCAAGATACACCAAAAGATCCATATCTTTGGTGCAACAGAGCTTTTACATGTCTTAAAGCCGGGTATCCTGAACTAGTATTACATGATACGACGAATTCGGAGGCTATTTTAGCGGAATATCCAGAAGACAAATTTAATGATATAAATTCAATCAAATTAAGAATTAAAGTAAAATATCGTAAGGCAGAAGCATACAGTGCTTTAGGTTTACCTAAAGATGCGGCGGTTGAATACAATGCTTGTATTGATTTAGTTGGCAAAGATCCAGATTATCCAAAGTCTGATTTTAAAATGTTGGAAAAGAAGAAAGAGGAACATTATAAGACGTCTTCATTATTCGAACAATTTTTACAAACTAATGGTATGGATCCTTTATCGACTGAGCAACCTATGAGACATGGATTTTATAAATTTGATAAAAAATATCCTTGGGATAAAAGATATGAGGAACGAACATCAGAAGAATCGTTGAAACAGCTTCAACAGAAACTTGATGCTGTGAGTAAAAATTTACTTAAAGTTTCCATTGTCGATATTGATGCTTCAGCTCAGCTTGGTATTTTTGTAAAGGATTCAATTTCGACTCATCGTATCGTATTTCAAGAAAATCCCTTCTTACCAGCTCATAATTATTACGTATTTCGTTGCGATTATTGTTTTCACGAACTTAAAGATCTCGTCCCTACGGATTCATATTATCAACCACGAAGAGTAAGAGCGGATAGGGAAGCTTATACCTGTCCAAAAAAAAAATGCAAGGAAGTTTTTTGTAGTAAGAAATGTCATAATTTAGCCTGGAATTTATATCATCAACCTCTCTGCGGAAAGAATGATGACATTCAAGAGATTATTGATATCATTCGTTCGGATAAAATTGGAGTTTTACAATACTTGATGTTAACCATTAGACTTTTCGCTGTAGCAATAATTCGAGATATTTGTCCTTTAGATATTGAGGAAATTAAACATCTCTCGCGATTCACACCCGCTTTAACTCCATACAAAGGTCGAATGGTTTATGATCCCTCGTTACATCAAATTTATACAACTATTCTTCGTATTCTAGACATTTCCAAGTTTGATTTACGTTATGATTTTTGGATCTTTATTACCGTGATGAATATGGTCATGCCAAATACATATCCTGGACCTGGTGAATTAGAAGCGATGGATACATCAGTACTTTATCCATTATCCTCATTATTTAATCATAGTTGTGCACCAAATTTACTTGATGCTCAATATTTATCTCAAGATTATGATAATAGTGCTGGAACGATTCGTGATAGCGCAAGGATGCTTTGTAGTATTAATGATAATGATAATTCTTATCATCCTGCTAGAATCTTTTTTAGTGTTTTAACGGATATTAAATCGGATCATCAAGCTTTCAAGAGTTATTGTAATCCTAGACATGATAAGGTTGAAAGACATGCTGGATTGGCTACAACTTTTGGTTTTATATGCAAGTGTAAAAGGTGTGAGTTCGAGTCTGGTGAGAGTCAACAGTATCCCGTCAATTGGTATTTTCATTATTCCGTACTTCCTGATTGGGCTAAATAATTTAATTTTTTTTATAAACAAAATTTTTATATAATCAATTTTTTCAACTGTAATAAATAAACATTTTTACCTTATCTAATTACCGGAAAATAATAAACTGGTTCAGGATGAAATGAATCTCGTAATAATTTTCCACTTGCATATCCTTTAATTGAAATTTGAGAGATTAACCGATTGAGATTATATTGTTCCACCTTTTTTTGTAACACGAAATCTACGAAATCTTTATTATGTTGTTATCTCATGAATAGATAGCTTCGTCAGGCATTCCATATGCTTTGTCATTTAGTTTGTGTCACCTGAATGATCTATACTTGAGTTCCATAGTATTTTTTTTTTTTTGATAGTACAATTACGCGACGTCCGTAAGTAATTAAGCCAATCAAATTATTTATGTATTTAAACATACAGCATTCTATCGCAGTATTTCCTAACTGAACTAGAAATACTACAGCTTCATTTGTATGTAATATAAAACATTAAACTAAATATTATTAACATTATAAAGACTATTATTTGTAATAGACTTTTATTAATTATTATATTTATTATTATTAACAAACTACTTTATTAAAAAATCATTTTTATTAAATATTTATATAGTATTATATTTTAAATTTAACTGATTTTTTATTAAAACAAAATATTTAATAATATGGTAATATCTTATTTTTAGCTGATTTTATTATTTAAAAATATTAATATTGAAAATTTGTAAATTATTTTATTAAATAAATTATACTTATAATTAGGGATGGTAACGGTCAGTCGTATTTAGTCAACGATCATTTAACAATTGACTGGTTAATAGTAATGTAATTATTTAGTCAAATATTATAATTTAATTCTTGCTTAACAATTCTAGCATGACATTTTTTTAAAACTACTTTGTTATTTTTATTTAGTGATGGATAGAATCAGTCAGTCAACCAGTCAATTAGAAGTCTTTAACTAATTGATATCAGTTATGATTATGATTAATTTAAATAAAATAAAATATATAAATATTATATTATATAAATTAATAAATATATAAATTTAATATAGATTAATTAATTGATTTTTAAATTATATGACAATTAATTAAAAATTGGCAATGCATTACTTTTAGCACTTTTAGCTAATTTTAATTAATTTTTAATTATGACAGTGCATTACTTTTAAAACTTATTATATATAAAAAGGTTTCAAAAATAATATATCAAAGTTATACAAATAATCTATATTTATTATTATAATTTAAACTTAAATATACTTTTTTTAAAAAAAAAATATAATAATATTATAAAAAAATAAGTTATTAATTACATTTTTAACATAATTAAAATTAATAAAAATTTATTTAAAAATTGTTTAATAAATAATTAATAATAATAATTTTTATTATTTTTCAGTATATAAACTAAATAAACTTAATTAAATAAAAAAGTTATATATAAGAACATTAATATTTTTTATTTAAAATTAGTAATTAGAATACAATTTACAAATTTTTTTTTATTATTTTTTTTAAATTTATAATTGTTGCTTTATTTATTAGTGACTTAACTATAATTTAAAATTAAAAAAATAATAATTATGTTTAAATCTAATTAGTATAATAAATTTTTTATTAATATTAATATAAATAATAAAGAAAATATAGATGCAATTTAGTATATTGTTCACAATTATATTAGTATTTATAATACACATTTTGTTTTTTATAATTTTTACTATTTTTATAAGTATTTCTTCTTATATTATACTTTAATATATATCTTATAATTCTCAGATATCTTATTTTCTTATAAGATTTATTTCATTCAAATATTAAACGTTAATAAAATTTTTAAAAAAAGAGTTTTAATGCAGATATTCTCACTAATTTAGATAATTTAAAAACTCTTTTTTATAATCTCTCATTTTATACTGATAGTATCCTTATTAATTTAGGTTTTTCATCTATTTATATGAGTGTAGTTTAGTTACAAACTGATCTATCAGAGCTCTTACTTTCCTTTAATACTACCCTTCTTCTTCTTTAACTTTCATTCTCATTAGCAGAACTAGTAGCTGTACTTTTTGCCTTTTATGTATACTTCTTGGTCAAAATTATTAGACTAAAAAAAAAGTTATTGCAAATTTTAAATTTATGACCAATTTTAATTTTTAATTATAAAAAAAATTAATAAGTGAATTTGAATAATTTTTTTTATTTTATTCATAAAAACATGAATTTTTTATTTATAAAATTAATATTTAATTAGATTGCCATTACTATCTATTACAGTTTAAATTCTTCTTAGCATACTTTCTACTAAATTTTCTAAAATTTCTGATTCAATTTCATATCATTTTCTTTCAAAATAACCATTAATTCATTAAGATTTTTTGGATATGGCTTATGTTTATAAACCTTTTTTTCTAAAACATCTTACAGATGTTCACTTGGATTAAGATCAGATGATTATACAAGCCATAAAATATATTTTTTTCTATCCATTCCTTAACTACTTTTGCCCGATGAATAGGAGCATTATCATCTTGAAAAATATAATTTAAATTAGTTCTCAACTCATCAATAAAGGGTAAAAGATTATTATTTAAAATATCAATATATATAAAATCTGTTATTCTATTAGAAACTTAAATTAAAGGGTCAATCTTATTTTTAGTAAAATATCTTTACATTATAATGCTTTGATTTTTTGACTTTACTGTAGGAATTAAACAATTTATATCATATTTTTTATGATAATAACATAAACTCAATGATGAACATCATTTTGAAATAATAAAAAGTGAGATTCATCATTTCATATTATTGTATTCCACTCAGATTTCCAATCTTTCCTAATATAATATCATTCTAACTTTTTTTTATGATTTACTTCAGATACCAGAGATTTTCTCTTTTCAGCATGACCATAAAAACCTTCATTATGTAAAGTATATTTTATAGTACTAGAACTCATTGAAACTATTGATATCTGATTAAATTTTTTTATAATAGATTGTTATCTATCCTTTTTAACAGTTTTTACAAGATATCTAACATTTTTCTCTGTTAATTTAAGAGGTTTGCTAAACCTAGAAGCATTAAAAATTTGGTATTCAGTTTTATATTTTTCAATAATATTATAATGGATGACTTAGAATAGTCAAGAATATTTACAATATCTCACTCAATATGACTACATTTTTAAAGGCCAATTATTTCATTTCACTTAAATTCAGAAAGTTCTCAGGTTTTAGGTATTTTAAAAAATTATATTTGAATACAAGAAGTTCGTAGCTATATAGAAAAAAAAATTGACTTATTTTTATGCATTATATCACAAGTTATAATCAGCAAAATTATGCTAATTAGTATAACAAAAATAATGTGATCTAATACTTTTAATCGGGAAGTGTAACTTTCACAAATGCCTCTATTAATATTTTTTTAAACTTCCAAAATTTCATTATATATTTTTCAAAATGAACTATTTTTTTACTTGTTTTTCAACCCTTAATCTTATTTTCAAAATTTCTTATTACCTAATTTAGTTTCTCATCATAAAATTAATTAGAGATAAATCTATTTTCATTGAGTTTCATAAGATTAAAGCTTATATAAATAATCATTATAATAATACAATTAATACTCTTGTGAAACTGATAGTCTTAATTTTACTTTAAATAATATAACACTTGAATATAAGTATAATTTATACTTTCACAATAATATTGTACTTATTCTATTAAAATAATTCGTAAAAGATTTCCTCTATTCTATTGATTTTTATAATGTTCAGTTATTTCTATACCTTTAAAAATACAGTTGAATAGATATTAATAGATTATGTATTTCCTTCATTCTTACTGAAAATGATAACATTCACACATCTTCTTGAAAGTCTCATCTATCTGTAAATTTAAAATAAATTCATGTTGAACTACTGTTTACATTAAAGATTCTCAAGATAAGACATCCAAATCTTTATAATAAATCATAAAATTACCTTAAATGCTCTTTTATACATGAAATATTTAATCACATTTGGACTTGTAATAATACTGAATACTAAATAGTTAACATTATATCCTTTACCAAATAATTTTTATACAACAGTTAAATTATATTAATTTCTGATACTCAAGATTTTTCTAAGTTACTCAATATAGACATATGGTTCTTGAATGATCAAAATGGCTCTTTTAACTTTATTGACTTGATTAAAGGAATTGCATCTTCCTTCTTATTTAATTGTACTATTATCTTATCAATAATATATCATTAACAAATGATCTCTTTTCCTTCACTTATTATTACACATTCTTCAAAATAAAATACTTTTGGCTTAAATGATGTACAATTATCAAACATTTGAAATCTTCAATAACATAATACTATCTGATCAGAAAATATACTTAATTAACACTGGCTTTTCCTTCTCAAACTCACACATTCTTTTATAATTTTACATTACTTTCTCTTCTCTTTTAAATATGATACAAACTGGTCAAACTTTTAGATCAGTAGCAATCAAACCCTCTATACTAGATGGTTGAACTTATTCTAATTTAATTTTGATAAGTTAGTCTAAAATAGTATTACAGAACTAATAAATATCTATTTGATTTATTAAATTATAATTGTTAAGAAAGTAATTTATTAAATAGCAAAATAGTATTTATGTAGGATAATATATAGATTAAAGTATAGTAAATCATATGATTTAGCATAGTAGATATTTGTTAAATAAATATAGTAGAATAGACAAATGATGTAATTAGTTAAATGATGTAATTAGCCAAATATTTGTAATTAACTGTATTTAGAATACAAAAAATGGAATACTGAAAAATAGGAACAGAAAAAAGAAATACAAGCAAGAATAATAAAAATATAGGTAGAAATAATAGAAATACAGATAGCAAATATACACAGATAGCATTTTTAACAGCAAACAGTATAAAGTTAGTCAGCTATATTATGACAATATCAATTATTATAGTTAGCTTAGTATTACATAATATTTTTTATATAAATATCTCAAGAATTCAAGATAGTTTTAGGACATTCAAATTTGAATCAAGTTTGAAAGTTGGAAAATTAGAAGAGAATTAGAAAATTATAATCTTTAATAAAAATAACCTTTAAATCTTTATTTGTATTTCTTGAGAAATCAATAGTTAAGAATTGGTTTAATAAACTAAAAGGAATAATTTGGTTTACCCTAATTCCAAGTAAGCTTATTAACTTGTATTTTATTATTTGATATCTTTGAGGTCGTTAAGTATTATGAGTAAATAAACTAAGCAAATAAATTAAGCATTGATATTATATGAAGTTAATCTTACTGTATCACAAAGATTGATGAATGATCAATGTTATTAATATCATTAACATTTTTAACTTAATTAATATTTTTATTTATTTATTTTATTCATATATTATATTATTATTATTTATTATATTATCATTGTTAAGTTGTAATTCATCTTTTATATTTATCTTATCATTATAAAATAGTTTAGCGTTAGATAGTAATTTCTTATAATTGTATTTTTGTATAAATAGGATAGAAATTTATCCT
>CAJVPQ010002701.1:0-12987 GCA_910591825.1 Funneliformis caledonium
AAAAATGAAGCTGCCAAAATGGCATTCATTTCTAAAACTATTACAAAAACAAAAACGACAACATTTCGAATACATAAATAAATTAAAAAAGCTTTTAAAAGGAGAGTGGATCGACTTCGAATTCAGCAAGAATCTAAAAGGACATAGGTGCATCTGCGCCGCCGCCAACAAAGGATTTATTTCTCCGGTTTTCGAACAGAAGGAAGACGCTAAAAATGAAGCTGCCAAAATGGCATTCATTTCTTTTTGCTAAATTTTTTTTTTTTTTTTATTTTATTTTATTATTTTATTTTTTTTTTTAAAAAAAAAAAAAAATATGTAGAGGAAAAACCTACGTTCTTAGACGAACTTATAATTTTTTTTTTTTTTTTGTTCTTTCAAATTTAATAATGGTGTTTCGGGGGTTTTACTGGATATCATAACAAATAATCGGATCACATTGGGTGATTAGTAATAGATTTTAGGAAATTTATTAATTTTTCCATTCGTTAAAGAATGGATTTATTTGTTTTTTTTTTTTTACGTTTTAATGTCTTTTTAGGAAATTTATTAATTTTTCCATTCGTTAAAGAATGGAAAAAAAAAAAATAAATCCATTCATTAACGAATGGAAAAATTAATAAATTTCCTAATTTTTCCATTCGTTAAAGAATGGATTTATTTGTTTTTTTTTTTTTTTACGTTTTAATGTCTTTTTAGGAAATTTATTTTTCCATTCGTTAAAGAATGGAAAAAAAAAAATAAATCCATTCGTTAAAGAATGGATTTATTTTTTTTTTTTTTTTTTTTTTTTTTTACGTTTTAATTTAGTTTTTATCTTTCGAAAATATCATTATATTGAGTATATTTTTAACAAACTAATTTTGTTATTAATTTAATCAAACCTTTTATAATAATAAGAAATAAAGCTATTGCAGACTACCTTAAATATAAATATAAAAATATATATTACTATTTTTTTTTTTTTTTTGTATAATAGCTTAACTTTGATCTCAAAACTTGTATTTTTATTAGTAAAAATTTTAAAATGTAAAACAATTTTTTATAATTTTCTTTATAAATTAATTTTGAAATAAATATACAAAATTTTATGAGTAAATTTATTCATCGCAGGGCCTTTATATATATATCCCTTACCCTTACCTTAACTCTAACCCTAAGTCCCCAGAATATATATGAATAATGAAAGGGGGGGTGACAAAAAGGAAGCGATGATATCGCACCCGCGATGAATAATTTTACTCAAATTTTTATTTATAATAAAGTTATATATTTTTTAAAATAATATTACAGATTAGGAAAAATATAATGATATTTAGCTAAAATCTTATTGTTTATCCCATGGATTGCTAACCATGGAAACAATAAATTATCCTTTATGCAATTCATTTTGGCTGTATTTGACAATATACCATGCCGAAGCTTTAGCTTTTTGATTTCTCGATTATGGAATAGATATGTCTAAACTGATGGATATCTCATTATCAGTATCATAAATATTATGAGCTTCTCGCAAGTTCATCAAGGGTAATGAAGTTCCGGAAATAGATTTTCGATTTTCTTACTATCATTATTTCGACCTCCTAATAATTGTGCGGTCAAAACTTCAACTACAGTATTAACATTATATTTTTCATAGGACATTGAGCTTCATTATTAAAATTTCCACGATAAGCAATAACTTCTTTCATTATATATAGTTGTTTACATTATATTTTAGCAGTGGGTCCCTATCGAGTTGGACTTCAGAAGTTTAAGAAAAGGGTTTTCTTGGATTCATCATTCATTATATTGATGTTAAATAACCAATGAGGTCCCTAGCACCAATTCATAACAGCACCTTTTCTACTGCTTCTACAGCTCATATTTTCCATTTGAAGCTATTGAGATCACATAATTGATTCAAAAGTATACTAGCTTATAAATTATTTTACTAGTTTCCATAAACATTTCAAATTAGTTCGGTAAACTTTTTGTGTGGAATCAGCAGTCGCATCAACCTCACGAAAAGCAGATGATGAGTTATCTAGTATTTAAATTAGTGAACTAATTTCAATCTTTCGATTTCGATGGATTTCGATGGTTTCAACGGGTTTCGATTTCGATGCTGTCGAAACTTTCGGGTTTAGCCCAGCAACCTTAATGAAGATATAATAATTAGTAATGATTAATAAGTATTGATATTTTCATTATATAGGAAAAATTCTCTCTCACCTATATGTTCCGTTATGATTGCTATTTGACTATCACCCACTATTATAGATTAGATCTAATAAATGATATACTAGCTCAGAAACCTTGAGATGCCAAATTTTTATTTGAGAAATAATAGTACTAATACACAGTGTTAACAGGATGTTTACATAGTCGAATCAAACTCTGAGATTATGGTTGAAGCTGTGTATGAGAAATTCGAACTTGAAATGCTTAATTATTTATACTCATGAATAATAGATTCAGGAAAAATATTCAAATATTTATCTGATGCCTTATTACTTTGTTGTAACTCTGTACTAATAATTTTAAAACAGAACTGAGCTCAAATGTTCGTTGTTTGGCAGGGGTTATCCTGAAGAATGCGGGATCACATTTATTTCAATATTTATTGATAATGAATGTTCTAAATTATCAACTTCTATATTAGACAAATCTTTCTTGTCGATGGAACCATTAGATATTGTAGGAATTTCCATTTGCACCATTCATACTCGAACGAATTTGAAGAACTATAATCATGATGGAAGTGGTACCCCTCTACCAATACCACTTGAAATTCCAACTCTTTAAGAAAGTGCTGTTAATAAAGAAGCTGGTCCAAATGTAGGTTTATTAAATATTGAATTAGTTGATGGTCTAAGAATTAATCCTGGTGGCAATTTCGTTGCTCTTTATCTATTCTAAATATTCTGCATCAGCATTATCCTTGTCTGATGATGTAGCAAGTCGTATCCTTTTCTCAAATCAGTGCTACTAGGTCTGTTTGTTTTATCATCGGCATAATTGTCTGTTTAACTGCTCCTTTCAAATCATCGCATTTTGCTATTATATCTGGCAATTTTTACTATAGGTCGTAAACAGGCCTGTGCAACTTTTCTAACTATACCATTTCGATCTTGTATGCAAAAAAATTGGTTGAACCATTTGATGACAAATCTGGTAATGCATTCTTTTTAAACTTCCTTGAGATAATTCAAAAGGCCAACCAAATAGATCTTTCTTAATAAAGGATTATCTATTGCAAAACTTATTTGAAACGAATCAATTAAAAATCGAGTTCACAAGCATTTGATAAAGCATCCAAAGTATCAATGGCATTGTCACGGTCTGATACTATTTAACTATAAGTAAAGCAATGAACGGCTCTACCAACCAAGCTTGGCAGTCATATACATTTGCTAGAACTTGATCAAGTATATCCTTTCGAACTTTCTATTATTATTATATACGTTAAAATATTCACCAATTAAAAAAACTTACAGCCATAATTTTTTATGAATTGAGTGCTAACATCAACTTAGGAATGTTTCTTCTCATGCGCTTATAACATCGACCTTTTCAAATGTATAAAGTATTTTAAGTTATCCAGTATGATTCTAGGTCAGACGATATATATGCTATTGTGTAGTATTTAAGTCTTGAACAAATATTCTTATATCTACAACATTAATATTTTATTAAAATTAGGGAATATAAATTTCCTTTTTTTTACCTGGTCCTTCAAAAACAAACAGATCCCAAAACACTACCATGCATCCATGATAAATTATCAGTTATACTTTTACTTTACGCAATGGTCTGGGCCATATTCTGTAATTTAAAAAAGGTTTAATTAGACAACATAACTAGTAACTGTGCGAAATTATACCAATTGTTTCGAAAAAACCGTTAATGCGCCTCCGGCACGTTTCTTTAATTCAATTTATCCAACTTTTCTATTAATTCTGCAGTAACATACATATAATTATGATATTAATTTTGATGAGAAAAGGGTTGTAAAAAAAAAATGAACGCAATTTAAGCTGTATTGATATGGTGCCGCTTGTTTTCCAAATGACAATGTATCTCCATTATGTTAAATGCTATTGATAAAATATAAAGCTGAAAACTTAGATTAACACGTATTATACGTAGTCCAATTTTATGTGTTTCTGTAAAGTTTTTATTTTTTTTTTTATTTTGTCTCTTACACTTTGTTCCTTACATTTCATTCCTTACTAACTTTATTTCGTTCTTTTAGTTTTTTTCTGCAATTAAGATATGTTTATTATTTTTTTATTTCAGATTTTATACTTCGTTCCTCTTTATTAACTCTATTTCGTTCTTTTTAAGTTTTTTGGTTCTTCTCTGCAATTAAGGTGTGTTTTTATTTTCTTTTATTTTTATTTTTTATTTTTCTTAAAATTATATGTACATTTTACTAACTTTACTTCTTTTATGGGTTTTGCTTATTACCTGGTCCCCTTCATTTTTTTATTCCTTATCTTTTTGTTTTCCATTGTTACTTTCATTTCCTTTTTGTCTTCTAATCATTGTTTCATCCCATTTTTACTGAATCTCCCTTTAATCTCATCGTCTCCTATTATTCTTTTCATTCCCCCTTGTTCTTTTCATTCACTCTTTTGTTTCTTTTTTTTTTTTTTAATTCACCCTCCGTTTCTTTTGTTGCCCTCTGTTCCTCATTATTTCTTCTTCATTTTTTTTTTGTTTCTTACTCTTCTTTTTATTGTTCCCATTTTTTATTAGCATGTTCCATTTTCTTTATCATTTTAACTCTTTTTTATTTTCATTACTAGGTTTGTCTTGTTAAAAAGTATAAAATTTTGGATTTTGGATTTGACAATATTTATTTTTTCAATCAATAAAATATCCGATCTTTTAAATTAATGTAAATGCGTAACTTTAGTATTCAGCTTGCAAATAAATTTCATACTTTAAACAAATATTTTTTCGAAAAAAATTTGTTAAAAAAAATAGTAGAACCAAATATATTCTTTTAGTTTATTGTTAAAAGAAAGTTGAAAATTTTTATTTTTCGTTAAAAAAAGAAAAAAAAAAATTTGTGATAATCAGCTATACTATGGAAAATAAATACTTTAAAAGGTAATCAGTTTGCAGATTTATGAATTACTAAAAAAGGAGAGGGGGTCTGCCTGAACCCCGGGGGTCTATAATTTTCATCCTGAACCGGGTCTAGGATAAGGACGCTCATATGAATTTATATAAATCACATGATTTTAAATAAATCACGTGAATTATTGTGACCAAAAATATTATGAGAATGTAGTAGTTTTATGAGATATGAGTATAGACGTACTGTACCATTAATAAAATTCAGACTTTTGTAATTTTATTCTGACTATTTGTAATCAAATAAATCAAATAAACAATTTGATAATTCGATGATTTCCTAAAAAAATTTTCAACATTATATAATTCACGATTAAAAAAATTTATTTTTTTTTTCGGAAAATACAGCAAAATTAAACGTTCCAGAAGTTTCTTTTATTCTTTTAAAGATTTGATCATTTGTAATACCTTCATATACAACTCAAAAAAAAAAATTTTCTTTTCGGTCATTTCAAAATAGCCAAATGAGGTCATCACTGGAGTATCGCGTGACTAAATTATATGGGTTCAAAAACATATATATATTGGCTTTTTTCCTTTTTTTTTGCTGCTTTCTTTCTTAATTGTGTTTATAATTTTTTAAATTGTTATAATTACAACTTCAACGAAACCTTTATTTTACCTAAATTTACAACTTAACGAAACTTTTATTTTGCCTAAACAACAGCTCAAAGGGAAAGGGAACCTACGAAACTTTGGTAGTGCTAGAGAATAAATTCGTTCTTGCAACCAAGTTGTTATATTTGCTTTGCCAAATATCAAATATTTCAGGATCAAGATATGAACTGTTCCATGATGGTCATGCTCTAGAACAACACTACGTCGCGGATATTTTAATTGTAGAAGAACGATTTAAGGGAGAAAAAATTTTTTGGGATCCTCTTGAAGCTCAAGAATGTGTTGCAAAGATGACGTTCGACGTACAGTTCACGGTAAGCAATGCATATTTTGCCACGAAGTGGCAAAATCCAATCAATGCATTGCTCATAGTAACTGTGGAGTTATCGGCGATTACCCCTGAAGTTACGTTATAATTATCCGGTTCAGATAATTAAACTTTGCTGTTGCAAATTACTCCACGGCAAAGTATAATTATCTTATTATATTAGTTAATTTCATCCGTGTCAAGAATCCGAAATGCATGGAAGAGCAGAGAGGCATAAAATTAATTGTTTGGAAATTTTTTTCATTTAACGGAACCAAAAAAACAACAAAAGAAAAAATTAATTGGATATCTCGAAAATTTCTTTGAAAAAGAAGGCATCAACGACAGCGACAGCAGCGGCAGCAACAACAACAACTATAACTAACACAACACCAGCAGCAATAACAGCAGTCGCAAGAGTTGCAACAGCAACTACTCGAGGTTTATGAGGAGCCTCCGAGCTATGAAGGTGTGATCGAGGAACCAGAAGCCAGAGCCATCAAGGACATTAAAGCTGACACAGTAGCAAAGTTTCTGTATGAAGAAGTCATATGCCGATATGGTGCACCTGAAGAGATACTTACGGATCGAGGAACATCATTCATGAATCAAGTAGTAACGGAAGACGCTCGCGCTAACGAAACTCCGAGCAAACCTCGATGAGGAAATAGGGCTGCAGGAATTGTTAGAATTGGAGCGTGATAGGCAAGTACGTATTATTGTTGACCTCTTGGAGGAATTAGAAAGTAAGTACCTTTAAAATTTGATCATTAGCCTATTTCAAAATTATAACTTTTTTTATAACATTTATAATTTTATTTTCTATTTAAAGTTATGAATGTAAAATATGGAGAAAGATGACGATAAAGGAGATGAAGATAAAAATGAAGAAGGAGAAATAGAAGAGGGAGATGAAGAGGAGGGAACTATATCAAGAATATATTTCATAGATCAGTAAATTCATCCGAAATCTATTATTTTTTTCAATTAAATAAAAAATATATATAAAAAGAATAAAAGTGTATTTTTTTAGTTTAAATAATTCTAAAAATCAAACTGAAAATTTTAATTGATAAATTTCTTATTTCACTTAATATGTATCTTATTTTTTTTTTTTTTTTTTTATAATAAGTTTATATTAAATAATATTTTATCATAATATTTATTATAATTAAAATCTAAATATTTGTTAACTAATATAAATAAAAAATCTATCAGAATTTTAATTTATAGGGAAAAATAAAGATAGTTTTATCAATACAAGAACTTCTTTTTAAAAAAGAAATCAAAGTTTATGAATAAATTCTAATTTAAAGGTTACATATCTGGCCCCAAAGTTTCCCTTCTATTTCCAGCGAATGCTTTGCAATTCTTCACATCATCTATTTCCTATACTAACATTCCTCTTAATTTAATTCTAATTTGATTATTTTACTTCATCAAGACCTTAGAACTAATATTGATTAATTTCCATATTATAAAGAGAAACTTCATTATCATTGACAGAATTAAGCATTCATTTAAAGAAAGCGAATATACATTTTTTCCTAATAAAATGTGTTGACAAACTTACGTTTGTGAACGGCAATGTTGCTTCAATAATGCTATGCAATGTTTCATGAGTGTGAATTCCTTAGAAGTTTTTCGAATGGTTCGGCTGGATTTTTTTTCTTAAAACAAAATTCGTATGATTAATCAAGCGTAACTTTGGAATCGGAACGTTAAACTAAACAAGCCAAAACAAAACTTAATTAATTGAGCTAAGTTTCTGTAATCCGAACTAGAAAGAATTTGTATCATTTTGTCATCTGTGACCCGGCGGTATCGATTGATCACATCAGCTCTATAAATTTTCGCAGAAAACAAAGCATGTCAAGTGGGAAGTTACCTGTATAAAATTAAATTTGGAATGGCATACATACCAATAGTTCATCTTGTTTTATATAATGAAAACACATTATCAAAATCTTTTCAGGATAGGGATGTTAATATTGATAAAGCTAATTCTTGAAGCATAAAGTGTGAAAGGTTATACCATTATCCCTCACGAGATTTGTGAATACTTTGAATATAAAACAATATATTTTAGGTAATTTGATAACACAAAAACTATGTCTTTGTTGTTATTTATACGGTGTTAGTGATAATCCGTTTACGTCACTAAATGATTGTTCTTGTAAATTCTTTCTTCGACTTTTTAAAAATGGAAGTAACGATCCTCAGTTGCTGCTAATACTGAATACTAGAGTTAATTGTGGTTAATTTATTTTCTGCAGGTATTATATTTAAGAGCACCGAATCTATAGTAGCGACGCACTCTTGTGTATTAGTCTTCTGTTTCGACATCTTTTTTAATAAAAAATATAATAATTATTATAATAGGTTAAGTGTTCACTGTAAATGACATAATTCCGATATAAGTCAAGGATTTATGGCATCATTCCTTTTAATCTGTAGAATTGCAACCAATAAAAAGACAAATAAAAGTTCAACTCACATCAAAGTATTTTCATAAAGTTGAGGGTCAAGTTTTTGTAAAAAATGCTGTGTTGCGTACGTAACTTTAAACGCGATCATCTAATTAGAAAAAAAAAATGGTTCGTCAAATTTTATTTTATTTTTTTTTTGTTATAATAAATTTTGGATTGTGATGATGGTAGCAATTTACAAAGGTAATTTTTTAAAAAGAAAATTTACAGAGGCGTTAAATTTTTTAAAATAAATTTTATTTTTTATTAGAAGCGATGAATTTTTTTTTTTTAAAAAGAATTTATTTTATTACTAGACGGTGAATTTATTTTTTTAGCTAGGGTTATGTGGTTTTTTTTTTTTATTGTTCTTTTAAAAAAAAATTACTACTGAGCGATAATTTTTTTTTAGTGACGAATTATTTAAAATTTTATTTTTAAAATTTATTTTACTACGGAGATGACGATTTTTTATTTTTTTTAAAACATTATTATCATTATTTTTTTTGGATAGAAATAAAAATAAAAACTGGTCCATCCCCCTTTGCTGACCTTATTTTTTAAAAAATTTAATTTTTATTACTAGTAAACGCAAAAAAAAAAAAAAAAAAATTTTCAAGCGAACGAATTTTAACTAAACCTCCAATAAAAAAAAAACCTAAACCAGGCCCATGTGTGTCGAAGATACATCATTTTTGATACATTCGCTTGGTTCAGACGATTATGGACATTAATTTGACACATTTTAAATTATCAGCTCGCTCGTTATCAAATCTCTTCAAAGATTATTGGCTGATGAGTTTGTGTGACCTGATCAGTGACCTGATTTTTGCGAACTAAAAACAAGTGGATTAATTTTTGTCAATATTTTTTAAAATAAAGAACTTAATAAACATGTCATTAGAAAATAGTTTACACACTTCAACAAAACTTATAAACCTGGACCTCGAGAGAAAATAAATAACTAATAATACTAAGCGTTCATTTTCACAGTTAAACATATATTTTTCTGCATTTTAATTTATCATTCTTTTTTCTCTAGTTTTATCTTTCACTTAGTAATAAAGAGGATTTTCTTTCTTTGCTTTGTTAATCAGAAACACATGATTTCGTCATTGTTCTCTTGAGTGATTTCTTTATTGTTTGAAAGAACTTTTTTCATCATGAAATAGAAATTGTTTGAGAGGATAATGATCAAAATCATTTTATATAATAAAAAAGTACAACCACTAGTTAACATAAAATATTAATTTAGCAGGTTTGCAATTTCGTTGTATTTTTGAAATAAATTAAAACATTATTAATCATAAAAATTCATTAATGATTCATGGTTTTGATGAATTTACTATACATAATTATTAATGATAAGATGTTTGATGTTAAATCCTAATTAAAATTTACTAATTCTTGCAAATGAAATTTATGGTTCGATAAAATAAACAAGATTTATTGACTTGATTACTAAATCATATGATTAACAATTATAAATTTGTTATCTTTCTTTATATCAATCAGTTTAAATTATAATATAAAATCACAATTCAAATAATGAGTCTTTAGATATAATTGTGAGTATGTTTAAAAAAGTTCAAATTTTTTCCACTTGACAAAGTTAATATTTCTAAAAGCAGCATGATCTTTATGACTATGCTACGCGTGCTGAATATATATTTATATATACTTTACGTGTTTATCTTCCTAATAAAAATATTTACACTTTTGAAAAAACATTTCACAAGATGAAACAACTTCAACTATTTCTTCCAAATTTTGTTTTAATACAAAAATCAAAAATAAGTGGAACGTACCTTCATTATCATATCATAACTCTTGCTTGTTACACTTTAAACAAACAAAAAAATATATTTCTTATAGTATATTTAAATCGTTAAATATATTAAAATGTTTTTTTAATCATAATGTTAACAACTATATTTACAAATTATTACTAAAGGAAGTTTTCTGCGATAATAACAAACTTAAATTATAAAGATAAATTTCATACCTATGCTTACACCTAAATATATCAACTGTTTAAAGACATTTTTAGATTAATACCCATGTGTAATATGAACTTGTTAGAACACATATATCACTAAATTATTTAAAGTTTCAGGTTTCTCTAATCAATAAAAAATTATTTTTATTTTCTAGATCTTGAAATTTTATTAAAGGTTTTACATTTCACTATGATCAATCATTTATTAATGGAGTATCTTCAATAAAAATTCTACTTTCAAACTTAATTATCCAGTTCTGACCTTGTTATATTCTAAAAAGAACATCTAAAACTGAGGCAAGTTTTATTGAGTTTATACTTATTTAGGTGAGCTTTGGTATAAAATGTTAATGCCATATTCTGACGAGATTTTATTTACATTCTGAAAATTTTCAAATCTCAGCAATGTTATATACTCATTTTTAAAATGAACACTTGTTGGAGAAGCACTCTACTGAGAAGATTTTTATGGTCTAATTATCAAGTAATTTTCATACCTATATTTAACTTAATGCGTCAATTTTGATCACTTGTGAAGAAGTACTCTACTTGAAGATTTCAAGTAAGTTTTATACCTATACTTACACTTAATGCATCAATTGTTCAACTACATCCTTGGAATAATACCCATGTATAATTAGGTTTCATTAGAGTATCTCATGTACTCGTTTAAAATACATACATCACTGAATTATTTAGAGTTTCAGGTTCTCTAATCAAAATAATTATTTTTATCTTTAGATCTTGATTTCTATAACAGGTACTTCGATTACTTCAGAGATGCACTCTCTTGAAGATTTCTATAATAAATTAATTTTGTAAGTTTCATACCTATATTTACACTTAATGTATCAATTGTTTAAGAACATTCTTGAATTAATACCAATGTGTAATTAGGTTTAATTAGAGTATATTATAAATGGTGAAAGAGTTTAAGGAATAGTACTATTGTGCAAAAGTGGAATGCAGATTTTAAGTAATTACTCATACGTTGGCTCTCTTTTTCTCTTTATTTTTAGATATTAACATCATAAAGCAATGAAATTGAAATCAAAACCTGAAACTTAAAATCAAAATGAAAATGAAGGATATATAATATTGACGATAATAACGTAAAATAAAAATATGAAACTAAAATAATGGGAAAAATAAAAAAAAATAATAATAATAATAAAATAAATACACTAGGAAGAAGCTAAATTATAATAATAATAAAAAAGAAAAAAGAAAAAAAATCACTATTATCCACTGCAATCAATTCCACCTAAAAAATAAAATAAAAATAAAAAATATTTTATAGAAAAATTTGCTAATGTAAATTAAGGCGATCAAAACAAAAAAAAACTTAAAAAATGTAAAAATTGAAAAACCAAAATCATAATCAAGCGTAAAAAAAAACCCAATCCACTCCAAAACTAAAAAAAATATCTATTCTTACAAAGTGATCCAATAGAGGCAGAAAATTCTAAAAAAACGCCTTATTTTTTTCTAAACTAAAAAATAAGATAAAAAATTTCTGATTTAATTAAAAAAAGAATTTTTATAAAGATGCCAAGAATTTGCATAAAGTAAAAAGTATAAAGTTATATTATTTTGAAAATATATAAATCTTATCTAATCAATTAAACTAGACTAGTTCAATCAGCGCAAAAATAGAATATATTAAACTTTATTTATATTAATTAATTTAAAGGAAAACTTGGATTATTTGTGAACACACCCAAGCCAAACAATGCTATACCTTTTCTATTGGCTAATTCCTGAATATATTTTTTGTTAAAATTATCATGATATATAGATTCATCTTCTAAAATTATTTTCAAAATTCACGATCAATCGAGCTATAAACCACATTGTTAAACTAAAATCTTATTAATAGTATGAAAAAGAAAGTTACAGCATTAATAAATTCAAGGGGATTTTACTATGTATTAATGATCAGGACTCATCTTGTATTTTATAATAAAAAAAATTTTTTATTGTTTATTAAATTTTATTTAATAACAGGAGTATGGATACTTATATTCAGAACTGTTATATAGGTATTATGCAAAAATATACTAAATATTCTAAATATTTAGGTAAATAGCATTATTATATATGCGTTGAATAGATAATTTTTAATAAAAATTTACCGCAGTTTAAAATTACATAATATATATAATCTATAATATATAAATTTATATATCACATGATACAAATATATATATGCTATATTCATTTAGAAACTTCCTTAATTATTAATCTTAAATATTTATTTAATAATTAATTTAATAACATTAATAATTCATAAATTTATGAATTTAATAATTAAAATTTAATTTATATAAAAGTTTATTTGAGTAATTACAAACTGTATTTTTATAATATTTATTCTATATACAGTATTATTAAATAAATGTTTTATAAAAATTATAATAATATAATATAGTTATAAAAAATAAAAAAAAATATTTAATAAATTTTAA
>CAJVPQ010002702.1:0-12976 GCA_910591825.1 Funneliformis caledonium
TGGTAAATATTGGTGATAAAGAAATTCATAAATACCTTCTATAAAATAGACGACTTCAGAAATTCTCTTCCTAAATCTATAGAATTTTTGCCAATATTATGTAATAAAGAAAGTCAAAATGCATGATCGCAAATTTTATTTGTGTTTCGTATTGTACCTAAAAATGTGATAGTAATCACGTCTTAAATCATTAAATTAATAAAACTAATTATGCACTTTGCATTAAACCATTATCTTGAACGCGTTTTAATTTATTTTTTATTGTATTAAAAATGCCACCTTTTTCTAAGCAAAAAAGAAAATCAAAAAACCATAAACGCACTGTAGATGGTAAATTTGATACTAAAAAAGCACAATATCCAAGTACAGATAACCAAAATCAACCTGAATCCTCAATTTTAATTAACAACAATTGTAAAAAAATGTTGGTCGTTATGGCACAGTTACTGCAGTTATTGCGTCTCATAATAATAGTAGTTCGTTTGGTCCTTTTAATGACAGTGGTTCGTTTAGTGCCTCTGGTGATGGTAGTTCATCTGGTCCTTATAGTGATAGTGGTTCATTTGGTGCTTCTGGTAATGGTAGTTCATTTGGTATTTCTGGTTATAGTGGTTTATCTGGTCCTTATGGTAATGGTAGTTCATTTAGTGCTTCTAGTGATGGTGGTTCATTTGGTGCTTCTGGTTATGGTGATTCATCTGGTCCTTATGGTGATGATTGTTCGTTTGATGCTTCTGGTGATAGTGGTTCGTCTAATCCTTATGGTGATGGTTGTTCGTTTGATGCTTCTAGTGATGGTGGTTCGTCTGGTCCTTATAGTGATAGTTGTTTATTTGATACTTCTGGTGATAGTAAGACTGCGGATAAAAGTGATATTAGTATAAATTTGGAATTCTTTGATAAGGAAAAATTTGGTGAAGAAGAATGGGGTGATGATGAAGATAGTGGTTGGGATGATGACGATAGAGATGATGTTACTGAAGAAATACAAAACCTAAAAAACAAAGAACTTAAATTAGAGTGGAAGGAAAAAAGTGAATTAGAAAAAATAAATCGTGGTCAATATATGACAGGAAAGACTTCAAGATCAAGTTATTATGAAAAATATAGACCAACCGGTTCATTTACCAAGGCAGCCGTTAATACTAAAAAAATTACAAGTTTTTTTAAAGTTAGTAATTAAGCTACAATTATACAATCTGATAGAATTTCGAGTAATTCGGAAAATAAAATCAGCAATAAAGATACTTATCAAATTGATAAAAGAATATGAAGTCTAAAAGAACAATTAGAAAAACAACATGATAAATGATCGTTACCAAATATAACAAAAAAAGAGCTATCTATGAATATCTTATCCGCTTAAATAATAGAAAAATTCATGCTAGTTTAGAGGTAGCTAAAATCGTTTTTGTTGATGGTGGTCCATGAAAAGTGCGACATATCTGATATAATGCAACTTACTGATTACATAATAATAAACTCCCGGCATCTAAACATGGAAAGCATCAAAAAACTATTAGATTAATTGATGATGAAGATATAGCTGAAAAATGTCGAATTTGAGTTCATGAGCAAAATTTCAAGGCCACGCTGGCTATGTTTAAAGAATTTGTTGAACAGAAACTATTGTCTAATATCAGAATTACAAAAAAAAAACTATTTCTTTAATGACTGCAACAAGATGGCTTAATATTCTTAGTTATTCATTTCAACAACATCATCAAGATATATATTATGACAGACACGAACGAGATGATGTTTTACAATATCGCAAAGTATTTTTAGAAAAATGTTTGAACATGAGAAATATATGTCCAAGTATGAAGGTGAAACAATAGATCGTATATATCCCAACTTACCTGAAAAAGAAAAGGAAAGAATTCTTGTAACTCATGATGAGTGTATTTTTTATTCTAACGATGGTAAACGTGGAATTTGGGCTAAAAATAAAGAACTGTCACTACGAAAAAAAGGGAATGGAAGATCTATAATAGTCAGTGAGTTTCTTACTGAAATTAATGGACGTTTGCGTTTACAACAAGCAGATATATTACAAAATCCAAATATACCTGAAGAAGCACGATGCTATTTGAAACCTGGTAAAAATCAAGAAGGTTACTGGACAGCTGATCATCTTCTTGAACAAATCAAACATAAAGCTATTCCTATTTTTGAGACATTGTATCTAAATTGTGTAGCGGTATTTGCCTTCGATAATAGTTCTAATCATGCTGCTTTTGGAAAAGATGCTTTAGTTGCAAGCCGAATGAATTTAAATTCCAGTGGCAAGCAACTAATTATGCATAATATTTATTTTAGACCAAATCAACAGCCATAATCAATGGTATTTTCAGCCACACATCATAATGAAAAACTTTGAGGTAAACCAAAAGGAATTAAACAAGTATTAATAGAACGAGAAAAATGGCCATCTGAAGGATTAATACTAGAATGTAAAAATTGTAAAGAAAAAGTTCATGATCCTTCAAGAATTTCTTGTTGTGCTCGTCGAGTAATATCTTTAGAACCTGATTTTCTTGCACAAAAAGGAGCAATTGAAGAATTAATTGAAAAGGCTGATCATATGTGTATTTTTTACTCTAAATTTCATTGTGAATTAAATTTCATTGAAAGATATTGGGGAGCTTGTAAAAGATATGTACGAGAAAATTGCAATTATTCATGAAATGGATTACAAAAAGTTGTACCAAAATCCCTTGACTCAGTACCTTTAATTACAATTAGAAAATTTGCAAGAAAATGTTGGCGTTATATGGATGCTTATAAAAAAGGTATTAGTGGAAAATTGGCATAATATGCTATTAAGAAATACAAATCACATAGAAGAATTCCAGATAGTATTTTAGAAGATTTAGAAGAATTAAATAAATAAATTTTATTTTAAAATGTCTAATAATTATTTTTAGACCAATAAAAATCAATTCACGTGATCAAGTCACGTGAAAATCTGCAAAAAAATCTCAGACTCCTTTGATGAGTATAGATGTTATGCACCATATATACTGATCATTTGAAACCATATTTGAAAAAATCTGAATGAACATCACAGATTATCATTAGTTAATCATATTTCTTATAAATACAGACCTATTGAAGACTTTAATAAACTATTTGGTAAACTTTAAAATGTCAATACTAGACAATTTTGAAACTATATTAAAATAACTAAAGAATACAATAGATTTTTCAACTACATATGTTCAGATACTAGTCGAAATAGTCCAAATTGGCTAAAAATCAGATGGCCGATTTTAGGCTGATTTTAATACTATTTATGACCAATTTGCCATATTTTTTAATTAGCACAAACAGGTGCTAATAGACACTGATCAACTCTGATTGGACATGACCATTCAGAACTTAAATTCAACCATAAATCAGCCTAAAACTGGTCTTAATTCAGCAACAATTCAGACGCTAAAGACACTGATCGACTCCAATTGGACATAGCTATTCACCATTAATTCAGAATTTAAATAACCATAAATCAGCCTAAAATTGGTCTCAATTCAGTAACAATTCAGATGCGATCGATGCTGATTGACTCCAATCAGACAAGTAATTTAACTATAAATCAGCCTAAAATTGGTCTCAATTCAGCAACAATTCAGACATTGATCGATGCTAATCGACTTTAATTGGACAAGCAATTCAGCATCAATAATCAATACATTTTATTTATTAAATTTATTAAATATTAAAATTTTATTAATAATAAAAACCTAATATAAATTTACAAAAATATAACAAAATATCACTAAAATCTACTGATTAATTTCCTATTAAAAATAGAATAATAAAATAATAAAATATGATACATTTTCTCTCAAAATCCCTTTAAATCATTCTAAATATAGATAAATAAATAATATATAATAAAAATATAATCCATTCATTCTGAAATCGTTTAAAAAATATAAAAATAGTAAAAATAATAAATATAAAATGTAAAAAATAGAAAAATCAACCTAAAATTGCCTGAATAAAGATAATTAATAAAATTGACCTGTTCTCACCCCAAATCGCCCAAAAAAAAATGTAAAAAATAATTATTAAAATTGACCTGTTCTCATCCCAAATCGCCTAAAAAAATAACGTAAAAAAATAATAAAATCAACCTGTTTCCACCTAAATCGCCCAGAAAAAAGTAAAGAAAATAACGTAAAAATAATAAAATTGACCTGTTTCTACTCCAAATCACCCAAAAAAGTAAAAAAAATAATAAAATAATTGACCTATTCCTATTGCAAATCATCTGAAGAAACGTAAAGATAATTATTAAAATCAACCTATTCCTACCTACAAATGCCTGCCGAAACCTTCTCAAAATAATTTTGTCATACCCTTTTCTATGTTTTTAATATAGTTTCGACAGTTTCAGCTTTCGTCGTATCAAAAGGGTTTTGTCGTATCCCTTATTATGATTTTAATATAGTTTCGTCTAAGTTTCGACTGTTATTAAGGGTTTCGTCTCTCATTATTATTCCCATCCCAAATCACCCCCAAAAAAATGTAAAGAAAATAATAAAATAATAATAAAATTGAACCATTTTCACCCTAAATTATCTGAAAAAAATCATAAAAAAATAATAAAAAATCAACTTGTTCTCACCCCAAATCACCTGAAAAAAACGTAAAGAAAATAATAAAATAATAATAAAATCAACCCAAATCACCCGAAAAAAATGTAAAGATAATAATAAAAAATTAACCTGTAAAGAAAATAATAAAATAATAATAAAATCGACCTGTTCTCACCCTAAATTACCCGAAAAAAAACATAAAGATAATTATTAAAATTGACCCGTTCCCACCCCAAATCATCTAAAAAAAACGTAAAGAAAATAATTAATAAAATTGACCCAAATCACCTGAAAAAAACATAAAGATAATAATAAAAAATTGACCTATTTTCACCTCAAATCACCTAAAAAAATGTAAAGATAATAATAAAAAATTGACCTATTTCCCAAAACGCCTAAAAAAAAATGTAAAGAAAATAATAAAATAATAATAAAATTAATCTGTTCTCACCTCAAATCGCCCAAAAATTCATCATTCGCTATTGTTTATTACGAGATCATCTTCACTTTCTTTAGAAACAGATAAAACCCCTTCTGACTTCAGTATATTCCTCAGTTTCAGTTACATATTCTTCTGCAGTTGTAACTCCTGCTTCAACTCAGTATCGTAGACCACACCAGGTTGTGTTTTATATGATCACTTTGGAGTATTATAGGATGTGATCATTGCACATCATCATTGTATTTTTTCTTTCGTTGAATTTGAGATGATGATATTGTAGCAGCACAAGAATCAAGTACTTTTCTTAGTAAATTTTTCAGCTAAAAGAAGAAAATAATTAGTGGAATATACTAAATAAATTCGAAATATGCTAAATTAGATAAAGAAAATAATAAACCTCAGCCGATCGTTAAGAATAGTCATATACAGCGATAATGGATCTTTGACGATTTTCTTCATCTGTTTCACTGATTTCTAGTGAATAATATAGGCAATCACTGAGAATTCTGAGTAAAGGTTGCCTTTCATATTTTGCAATTCGTTGGTCATTTTCTTTAAACAAATACTTTAGGATAAGAATTATATGAGTAGAATGTATTTGATTATATATAATGTGTTGAATACTAGTAATGATACATAATGCGACAAAGAACTTTTTAATATTATCTTTATTATTCTTGTATAATTCTTCATATTCTTGATAGATAAAGTTAAGTTATTTCTTATGTTTAATAATAAAAAAGTCAGATACATCAACCTCAAGTTCATATCTAGAGTCAGTATCTATAGCTTCTTTTGCTTTAGTAGCTTCATTCAGTTCTGCAACCTTTTTAAGAGTGAGTATAAAGATGTTGAGATGTTTTTCTAACTTATTTAATCGATACATAAAAAAGGTAAGATCATTGTGTAAATTGGCTAGTGTTATTTTAATTGCATCTAATTTATTCAAAATCCGTTATATATGGGCTTGCATCAGTTAAAAAAAAGGAAAATCACCCTTCCAATCAATTTTGAGATTTTTGGTTTATATAATGTAAATTTATAATATGCCTTATTTTCACTTAATTTGGTAGACTAAAAGCATAATAAATCTTTGAGATAATATTAAAAAACTGAAATATGCATAATATCGATTATTTATTTAATCACTAAATTATCTTATAAGGTAATAGTCATAAGCAAACATAGGTTATAAGCTTCATGACATCATAAATCTGATAACACATTTTTATTCTAGGTCAGAAGATTTACTTTCATGATATAAGATATTAGATATTATTTATGATTTTTGACTAGTTTTGATTCTTCCAAAACATTTTTTAATATTCACTTAATAAGTTTATCTTTGTTAATAACATTTTCTTGCAGCTCTTTCATATGCTTTAATTTTACAAAAGAGTTAGCCTTTTTATTCTTCTCTAGGTCTAGAAATTACAAATCAGATATAAAGGTTAGTTTACTATACTTTATTTTTTTTATTTTTATTTATTTTTTTTTTATCCTTATTATTTTTTTTTTTATTATTATTTATTATTTTTTTTTATTTTTATTAGATCTTCATCTAACATTTGTAACTGAGATTTCATATCCTTAATTTCTGATTTCTTTTCTAAATAAGAATTTGAAGTTTAGAATTCCTTAATTTATCTGATAATAATGGCTAAAGCTAATGGATTAGAATCAGAATTAACAGATGAAGCTGAATGAATAGTCCTTAAATGAATAAAAGTAAGATTATTCTATTTTTTAATTGTTTATTTTTATTTTTAGAAAATGTAATTTAATGTTCCCTATTCTTTTGTTTTAGAAATAAAAATAGATAAACAGACGAAGCTAAATGATTGACCCCTTAATAAATGAATTGGTAAGTTCATTTTTATTTTAATTTTTTGGCCTTTTCTTTTTTTTAGAAATAGAACTAAAAGGATGGCACTAAACGAATAAATTGGAAATTAATTTATATTAGGGGAAGGATGATTCACCATCTAGTACAAAGGTACATAAATTTGAAAAATTAATTCATGATTCATATAATAAGTAAAGATCTGCATATAGTAAAATTTGAAGACAATCGATTATATAATTATAAAAATCAGAAAATTTGTCTAAAAAATTTACATATTTTTCACCTAGAAAAATAGAAAAAATTATAAAAATTAATAGCCTATTATAGTCATTTTATACATGTAAATTTATTTTAGACGCAACGCATTTTTAAAAGCTTTTCAAACACAGAATGTGTGAATTTTGAAATGAAACTTGTAATAAATAAATATTCAATTCCTAAAAAAAATTTCCTTTTAATTTATATTTTATTGATTGTTATTACTTTTTCTGCTGCTGCAGTCTTCAAATAAGCTGAATATCTTAAAATTCACCCTCTAATTATGTCAACTTTTTGCGGTATCTTTTCTTTTTTCAAATGTCTCGCTTCTGCTGCCATATGTAATTCTTTCATCATATCTTTAGCTGATAAATATGATTTATCAGATACATTTTCACTATAAAAATAACCTTTAAACAAATAAATAACTTCCTTTGAAATTCTTTTTCTATCTCTTTTTTACCAAATTTTTGTTTTTCGCATAATGCCCAGCCACTTTTAATCAGAATATACAATTTTTATTAAAAAAAATTATTTTTTATTTATTGTACTTAATTAGAGTATTCAATAATTTAATTAAAAATTTCCAATACTAACCGATTATTTTCTTCTAGCTACTATAAAGTTATTTTTACTATTTTGAATGAAAATTATACACTTAAATAGAATCTATATTGATTACAAATTTGTAAGTAAAATAATTTTAAAAATAAAAGATTTTTTAAAAAAAAAGCTTATATTGTTACTTTAAAGTTCTGTTTAATAGATCAACTAATTATGCATAAGATAATTTTAGATCATAGCTTATATTGTATTTATTTAATTTATCACAAAGTTGAGTAATATGTAATCGATCAAGTTTGATACCTAAAAAAATTTTTTTAAAATTATTTGTTTGATTAAATTTAATAAATATTGTATATTAAAATACCTAGAATATTTGAAACAGGTATAGACCATTGAGCTTTTGATGATGTATGAATATTGAATTTTGATTTAGGTATTTCTAAAGGTACTGAAATTATTTTGTTAATTTTAGATGGAAAAAAATTGATTAAATTTCCAATATGAGATAATTTATGAGCTTGAATAAAGCTGCTATCTTTTTCTTCATATGACCAGTACCATTCTGTTTCTACTTTTTTTCTTTTTGATCTATTAGGTTCTAAATGAGTTATTGATATTCTTTGAATATTTTGTATTGCCTCTTCAATTTGTGAACCACTTGTCAAATCTGTTCCTAAATATATGAATTGCCTAATTGCATGTGTAATCTGAATATAAATTATATACTTTAGATTTGATTAGCTTAATAAATAAAATAGAATTATACATACTTGCACATAATATGAGTCAGCTATTGTCTTAGCTTCCTCTGGTTCTAAGAATAACCTTTTGATTTCAACTTGATACCAATCAAACCAATAGCTAAATATAACCATTAACTTTAAATTATAATAATAGGGTCCATTATCTGAAATAAAAGTTATCTATTTTGGTTTTTTTTCAAGAGAAATAATAACTGTATGAAGAGATAATGCAGTAAAAAATGTATTCTAATGTTGATCATCTAACTAATAATAATATATGCGTATATCTAATTAATCATTTATATCTTTAACAAATAGTAATACAGTATGCAATATCCATCCTCTCTTTTCAAAAAAATCTTCTTTTGTTTCTCTTGTTAATTGTTTAAGTACTTTTATTTTATAGTTTACTATAATTAATATACTATCTTAATTAAGTTTATTGAGATATATATCAAATTATGCATTTAAAAATACTTTTCACGCTAAATGAGCCATATAATATATTAATTTATCTTGATTAATTAAAAGAAATTTTAAGTGATCTTGTATCACATTTTCTTTAAGCCATTCAAAAATTAACCAAAGATTTTCATAATCTGGACAAGTATTTATATGTAAGTCTTTACATATACCTAATAAATATGCAAGACAATGAGAAATACAAGAATTATGCTTTAGCTTTCCATTAAAATTTACTGATAAATTCTATTTAAATTCTCTTTTTATATGATATTGTAATGCTTCAATATGACCAATTATAGCTATCTAATAAAAATTTTTTAATTAAAAAATTTAAAAAAAATTTTAATGATATATTAACATAATTATAATTACCTTTGTATTAAAATTTCTAATATTTGAAGATGCTAAATTAATTAACTTATCAAAAACATCATACCTATAATTACAACAGGTTGAACATAATCTGACTAAATCTTCTTTATATTTATATTTTCCTTTTACTAATTCTGCTATAAATGTTGTTCTTTTAATTCCATTAGAAAAAGTTTCTAAATATTATTCCTAAAGAGCTGATTTTGTATTTTAAAGATAAAGAACAGGTAAACTAATTTTAGCATCTACTTTATATGAACTCATTGTAATAATTTCTTTATTAGAAAAAAAATTTCAATTTGTTTTTTAGCTTTATCTGATATATGATTTTGTGTAATAACTGGTTTTTCAATAGGAAGACATTCTGATCTATTAAGTCATGCATATTTTTGAGCTTTATTCAAAGTTCTTAAGGATGTTTTATTTAAATTATTTATGTTAATAAAATTAATAAAAAGTTTTTTTATTAAAAATAATTTATTTTATATATTTACATTTAGTACTTTTAATTACTCTAAACTATAATCCTCAGCAACTATTAAAAGAATTTTTTGTTTGTTATTGATTCCTTTTTTATTATTATCAATTGCTTTATTAATAGTTATTGCCAATTTTTTTATTTGTGCACATGAATCCAAAGTGCATAATTCTTTTAGAATTATAAATAATTATTTATTTTTATATAACATTTGTATTGTTTCTAAATCTTTTCTCCAATTTTTCGCTTTTGTTCAAAATTTATTCTATTAAAAAACTTATTTTAGTTTAATATCAATGATATAAATTGTAAAAAAATATATTTATTATAAAATATAAATATTACCAGTTTTTCATTAAATAGATAAGATGTTACATTAAAACATCCTGCTGCTTTTAATAAAGTTCGTCAAGCATAAAGTTCTTATGATTTGAATGTATAATTAAATGTATAAATATTCTTTAGGATTGATTTTAATTCAATAATATTACTAATTTAATCGTACTAATGTAAAAAAATTTGATATTATTGAATATTAACATATGTTTGATGTTTAAGATAATGTATATATAATGATTCTAATTTAGATCTTTCTACCTAATTCTTTGATTGATATATTAAATTACTTTTATTTTTTATAATTTGTTGAGTTTTTTCGTCTATTAACCCAAAAAGATTTTTCCATCATATATAGGAAATATTTTAATTTTATTTCAAACTTCATTTGGAATTTTTTCTCTAAATACTTATTTTTCATCAAATTCTTCAAATCTATAAATAATATAAAAATTTTCAAGAAATTTTTGTTTGTATATAGCTTTTTTATTAATAAATAATGATATAAATCTGTAATCTGCTCCTTCACAACCTTTCCTATTTGAAATTTCAATATTATTTATAAAAATTTGTAATTTATTAAAATAAACAAAAAATGGTCAAAAGTCAACACCCTTCATAAGTCTTTTAAGAATAATAGACTGATTATTTAATCTAAATTCTTATAATTCAGAAAACTTTGTTTTATTTGAAAAAACTTTTTGATATAAATTAGTCAACCTAACATTACTTGTTTCTTTAATATCTCCTAATATACCATTTGCTTAACAATAATATCCAAGTAAATATGAATTATTTTTGTTATCTTCAATAATTTTTATAATAAGATACATATCAAGACGAATTGAATAAAATTTCTCCTTATTTTTTCATTAATAATTTTTAGCTACCATTTATAAAAAAATGTATCATAGTGAAGTTAAGGTATTATAGATCTAATGGAAATAATTCTAGGAGTAATTTGTTAGTGTTTTATCATAGTTTAATTAGTATATTATTACAAAAAAAAATGAGATTGAGAAAAAATTTTTTTCGCTATTAATTATATAGCCTCATATTTTTATAATTATTATTAAAGATGGTCCCCATAATTATTTTCAAATTTCAATTGAGTTGCAACTTAATTGCGTCATAAGAAAATTTAATTGCACCACAAGTTGCAACTCAATTGCGCTATTTTTTTTAATTGCGGTGACTATCTTTAATTATTATTGATTATCATGTGTATTTTTATCACAAATTACAAATTAATATTTTTACTAACTAATTTATATAAGTTTTCAAATGTGAAACTATTTAAAATCCCTCCTTACCCTTCCTGATAAGCATTTTTTTCTTTTTATTTTAGAAAATAGAATTTTAACGTTCTCTTTTATTTTTTTTTTAAAAACAGAACTGAACAAATGGTCTCTAAATAAACAAACTGATAAATTTGTATTTTTTTGTTTACCTTAGGGAATTTAATTAATGTTTTCTACTCTACTCTCTTTATTTAGAAACTAGAACAAATGGATAAAGCTAAATGACTGAGAACTTGAACAAACTATGATAAGTTCATTTACAAAAATTAATTCTTAATTATTTACTTAATTAAGCTATATATGTAATATGCTAAACCTCTATTTTAAAGTATTTTAATAATTTTTATACATATTTGTAATATAAATAAACTATTATATAATAAATTAATAATATTAATTATATTACATTATTTTATTATTATTTTGTAATACATTGATACATCAGTTTATACAAATTATGTATAATTTAATTGGATCAGTATCAGATAATATATTTAACCACCAGATTTTCTCTATTTAACTTTTTCTAATAATTTAAATTTATTAATAAAAAAAAAATAAATAAAGTTTAGTACAACTTTCTTTTTTTTAATTAGCTATTATAAAAATAAAATGTATCTTTTTTTATAATTTAAATAATATAAACAAAAATAGAAATAAGAATACCTTTTATCTATCTATAATTTTATTTTAATTTTCTATCTATATTTATTATTTATAAATTTAAGCATTTTATTAAATAAAATAGTTTCTTTTAAAATTTTATTAACTTTATTTATTCTCAGATTAAAGTATTTTTTTTTTAACAATTTATATAATATTTAAAAAAAAATGTCTCAAAACCAAAGCCTTTTTATTGATACTCATTCAGAACTTTATAAATTAAATAGTGTTTTAGAATAGTTACAAGATGAATATAAATTTGATATTGATTATGATAATAATACTATTTCTGAAAATTATGAAAAAAGTACATTTCCTATAGATGATGATATATCTCATTTAATTTTTATTAATTCTCAATTGAGGAATTTCATAATATTTAGAATAAAGATCCATTACATTATGAGAAAAGTGAAGTATCTGAAGAATTTAATAATAAATTAATGAAATAAGATGTTAAAGCATTTCAAAAAAATCTTACAATCACTCATTATTATTCAGAAAAGTGCTTAATTAATAATATCATTAATTATAAAATTGCAACTAAAAAATTTTAATTATTTCAAAAATTAAATAAAAATCAATAAAATATGTTTTTATTAAGGATAATTAGTATAAATATTCATATAAATAAAACAGAAAAAAATAAGGATAAAATATGTTTAACTAGTGATTATTACTAGAGTTTCGGATGAGTTGAGTGTCAGATAAGCTGAATCGAGTTTAAATCAAGTCGAGTTTATATTTTTTTGACTCAATGATTTGCGAGTCAAATCAAATTCAAGTCGAGTTAAATATTTAACTCGACTCGATTTAAACTTGACTCAAACTTGACTTGACTCGAGTTGACTTGAAATAGTATTATTAATAAATTAATATTTTAAAACTATAAAAATTA
>CAJVPQ010002703.1:0-12976 GCA_910591825.1 Funneliformis caledonium
CGTGTCATTCATATCATATAACATATTATGGCTTTATTTCAAAGGAATGTTAAAAATTTAAAAATTTGAAAGTAAAATAAGATGATTAACAATTATGATTAATATTCCCTTTATTGTATTCACATTGTGTAATATTCCCCTTATGTAGTACCTTTCTCCGAATGTAGTACCCTTAGGTACTATTCAAAATTAAGCTTAGATTTGCTTGAATAGTACCTAGTACTAATGTCAGCGCTATACGGTAGATAGCATTCATCCTGAAAATTTTATTGGCAGGAGTTTTTTTTGATGAAATAAATATTTAGTTATAGAAAAATACCTTCTAAAAAATATTGTATATATTCAGAAAAAGAAAAGATAAATACTATTAAGAATCTCAAGAAGTTGTTTATGAAGCTGAAACATAATATAAATAAAATATATCAAAATCTTAAAGTATTTGCTGGGAAATTTATAATCTGTATAATATTATGTCATTATTCTTTGAATTGTCTGAAGATTTCGAAGAATCTGATGATTGTACAGAAATATATAAAAAAGCAATCATTCTAAAAGAGGGAAGTATAATCAAAACGTATTAAGATTGTAAATATGAAAAATAATTGAAACAAATAAATTAACTAGTAATAGCTAAAAAATCTAAAAATAATCAATGCAAGACTGCAGGTAAGTTTACTACTAACCTTACATAATATTTATCATTATATAATCTAACTAAATATAATCACTCATATGATAGGGCAACTGGCTTTATTACTGTTAAGAATATATGTAAGACAGAATAGAGTTGTAGATATATTTAATTATTCTAAACTGTATGAATATCACTTCTTTGATCTGTTGATCTGTAAGAGATAGCCTACACTTTTAGCTTGATCTAAAATCTTATCTGATAGATTTCTCTAGACTTAGTGCTCTTTTTTCAAATATTTATATAAGAAAAACAGAAATTAAAAAAATTATATTTTTTATTAAAGTATAGCCAATCTATTAGTAAAATTTATAATGGGAATTATAATAAATTTATCAAAGAATATGGGTTAAAATATCAATGGGGTATTTTATTGATTTATAAATGGTGAGATTGTAATGAATTTTTTTGTGATATTAAAATATATTAAAATATAAAAGTAGTTAAATACTGAAGAGAAAAACGTTTAAACAATTCATATTTAATTTGCCTAATATAAGAAATCTAACACTATTATTTCACATATTTATACAAACTCATATTTTCTATCTTTTACAAATTTTAAGTTTGATTGAATTGTCACCTGTTGCAGGTGAACTTCAATATGAAATATGAGATCCTAAAGGGACTTAACTGAAATGGTATATTACTCTAGATAGTAATAATATAGATGAGATTTATAATAATACAAATAAGATAGAGAAGTTCTGACGTGAATTATTACTTCAAAGTGAAGACTCAATAGTAGAATATTATTTAAAGATAAAGAAATATAATAATATGATCAAGCTTTGTAAAATCATTTTAAGGAAATATTCCATAGAGGATTAACTTCAGAAAATTGGAATATATATTAGGATTTAATCAATTTTACTCTTAATAAAATAGTAGAAAAACTTATTTAAATAGAAAAGCAAAATAAAATATTAGAATAATAGTACTAATTAGACTAGGCAGTGTTTCTATTACTCAAAATTTTTTTTATTAAAATATAAATGATCTATTAATAAAATGTCAAATGATAAGATAGAAGAGCATTATAATGAATTTATCAAAAAATATGAATCAAGATATGAATGGAATAATGAAGGAAATCTTAAATTTATATCAGAATAGGATGATTAGAAGTAATTTTTTTGCAAAATCAAAATCTATTAGAAGACAAGACAGTTAGACATTAGAGGAAGAAAATACTTAAACAATTTGTATATAGTCTGTCTGGTATAAGAAATCCAACATCAATACTCCATATATTTACACAATCTAATACTTTTTATCTTACATAAATTTTAAGCTTAATAGAATTGCTAGAGAAACTTTAAAAGGAAATATGATCAGATGGTATAAATACAAATAAGATCAAGGTAGAAAATAATACAGATGAGATTGATAAGTTCCAGTATAGATCATTGCTTCAAGGTAAAGACTTAATAGTGAATTATTATTCAAAAATAAAGAGATATAATAATATTATCAAGCTTTATAAAAATTATCTTAGAGAAGTATTTCATAAAGGATTATTACCAGAAAGTTAAAGGTATATAGTAAAATTTAAATATTATTATAATCACGATTTTGATTCTGATAAAATAGTAGAAATTTTTATTTAAATTAAAAAGAAAAATACGTCTAATTTTATTATTATATTTAGTGATTATCTTAAATAAGCTAGTAATGTACAGATTTCAATCTAATCTGAATTTTCTAATAATAATTTTATTTTTGCTTTTCTTAATCTGAAATTAACAAGACTCTCTATGGCGGGATGATATACTATCAGTCTAGCTAGTTTAGAGTAATGATCACTAGCTCAGAAATTTTTTGTTAGACTACAGATTGTGTAACAAAAAATAAGTAGATCATTAATTAGATTTTGTGTGATATATTAATTTTTATACATTTGAAAAAAAATATATTAACCTTATTCTTTATTTTTTTTTAAACAAACATAAAAAAATTGTGAAAAAAGTTTACACATAATATATAACCTTTCTTATAAGTTAATAATACTGATAAATGCATATGCTATAAAGGGCTAAGAACTTTATAATTTTGAGATTGTTAGGTGTAAAGTTAACTATATGTCTTGTAGAGTAAATCTCTATGTAAAAAGGTATGAAGATTCTGTTTACATATACTTTTATAGAACTCTTGATATCAGACAACAATATTAATTATATTTTATACCTTTCTTAACTTTTTTCTAGTAAAATAAAAGTATATAGTGATATGTAAAAATTCAATCAACTTTCTTATAAAAATTTTAAAGTATATACAGTATATAGGAGTATTTCTAGAAAAATCAGATTCTGAGAAATTTTTGACTAAAATTAAGAGCTTAATACATTTTAAGCTAATAATATTAAAAACTAAAATGTAATAAAAATCTCAATTTTGCTAAAAATTTTTGAAACCTGATTTTTCTAGCAATCAACCTATATGTTCTTTAATACGAGTAGGTCAAGCAATTTTCTTACTATAGATCTTGTATTTAGAAAAATAAAATGATCAAAATTACTTTAATTATCTTTCATTTCTATAGGAAAACTTATAAATATTCTATGCATTAAAGTAATGCAATTGATTATAATTTGCATAAAGTAGAGGTACTACTGAACTTCAGATTGCAATTCAAAGCAATCTTTTTCAAATTTTGTATAATTTAAGCTGGAAGCATTATTGAAAAGAAAATAGATAGGTATAATCAGTTTTCTGAAATTTTTACTGAGAAACCTAAAGCAAAACACTTTCATATCATTGTATATTCTAGTATTTAGAATTTTTCATTTATATTATGAAGTAATATTATTCACATATATTATTTTTACCTAACTTTTGGCAACGTTTATTTTATAAATAAAGTATATATTATATTTTTGTTGTAAATCTTAAAAAATACTACATGTAATGATATAATAATATCACTTATCAATCCTGTATTACATATTAATTATATATACAATAGCGGTTATAAGTATCTGACTGCTTGAGATCATCCAAAATTATTATATAACTACCCCTTAAATTTTTCAAGAATATAATGTAATATAATACATAATCACTGATAAATTTATAAGTGTCAATAATACAGAGATCTAGAATTATTCCATTTTTTATAATTAATAAATAAAATGAAATTTTTGCCGTATAATAGAATAAAATAGAATTTTTATGAATTTTAATAATTTTATTCTGATATGTAATAACTACAAAGTATCCAACCCCTCATAATTCTTAAAGTTAATTAATAATACCCATTAAAATTTTTCAAAATTCAAGTACAATACCAATGTTAATCACATGTAAAATTATAAGCTTATATACATATAAATCAAAAATTAGATGATCAATAAATTTTGTATGTAAAATGCCGATATTTTTTAATAAATTAAACAAAATAGATTTTTTTATATAAATTTCAATAGTGACTGAAATGGAATTTCAAAATTATAGCTACTTTATATCTATTGTAATAAAATTATAACATTTATTATATTTAAAATATTATTTAAATAAAGATTTTAGTAATAAACAAAAGTTATAATATTTGTTAAAAAGTCTATATTATAGTGATTTTTTAGATTTGCGATTTGATAAATCAATTTTTTTTCAGCAAAACTTTAATGTTAATTTTACATATAATTTCTATAAAAGTAACCTTTTGGCTTATATCTGTGAATATTTTAGAAAAGAGAACTTAGAGTAAATTTGGTAAAAAGTTAATAAATACAAACATTATTCAAAAATTAAAAGAAAGAATACAGTATTATTGAAGTTTTCTAAATATCTGTTTAATCTATTTAAAATTTTATAAAAAATGTGTTATAACTCCTAAAAAATTAATATATTAAAAAAAAATCTATATATTTAAGGAGTTTAGACGTTAAATAATAAAAAATGAAATTATTTATATAAAAAAAGGTGATTTTTTTAAAAATATAAAATCTACCAATCATCTAACTTCTAAATTATACATGATATGAATCTATAATTTTATAGATTATCAAGGTTAGTATTGAACTTAAATTTAAAAAAATTTAATAGATATTATTAATTAATTTTAAGAATTATAAGGGGTCAGATACTTATGACCGCTACTGTAACTAATCATTATTGTAGTATTATTGACTTTATCGTGATGGAATTTGTAAGAATTCTATAGTAACTGGTAAATGTCAATTATTTTGATTATTTTTGGCCAAAATTATTATTGTGTCACTATTACAACTTAGATTAACCTGTATTAAGATATAAACTGGCTAGAATTATTAAATGTTTTTTACTATAATTGGTAATTTTTTATCAGAATAAAATCAGAAATTTTCCCGTTATTGTGATAAAATTTGTGATTTAATACCAGAATAATTCTGGATCTCTGTAATAATACAAAAAAAATTTAGATGATCATCAAACTTTCACTTGAAAAATAGAGTTTTCTTTAAAATAATAATACAAAATTGTTTTTTTACATGAACACCCAGCTAGTTCAAAGTTTAGTTTTGAATTTATTGTTAAACAGATATATTGTAATAAGTCTACAGTTATTTATTGAGTAAAAGATATTATAAAAATTGGAACCTAAGTACTTCAGAAAGATCAGAGTAATCTAATATAATAATCACGAAATAAGATGACAAAATTGTAAAAATGACAGAAAAAGAACATAATATAACAGCTATTCAAATACAAGAAAAATAGAAGAAAAGATGTAGGCTTAATATAAAACAGTAAGATGACGTCTTCGTAAATCTAGAGAAAAGTTTAGTAATAAAATTTCTAAACCTTTACTTAAAGAAGACCATTGAAAGAAAAGGTTGAATGGGTAAAAAAACATAAGAATTTTGATTGTTTTTACAAATGAGAATACATTTCAATTATATATATCAAAAAAGGTTTGGCAGTTTTCTGGTAAAAAAAGTGTTTCGTTCTATTAAGCATTCACAAAAGTTCATATTTGAAAATATTTTTCTACTTCTGGATTTGGTAAGTTATTTTGATTTCAGAAGAACCTTAATGTTGAATTTATGTATACTATTTATGAATAGGATCTTCTGACTTCTACCATTAAACTTTTTGGTGAAGGTAACATAGATTAAATTTTATAAGAAAATAATGATCCAAAGCATTGATTGAAAATCATGAAAAAATGGAAGGAAGAAAATTGCATTGAGGTACTTTCTTAGTCATCAATGTCTTCAGACCAAAACTCTATAAAAAATGTTTAGAAGTTAATGAAAATTAATATACAAAAAAAAATTCGATCAATTAGAGGATTAAAGGAGAAACTTACAAAAGAATGGAATTGATTATCACCTGTATTTATCACGAATTTAGTAATTAGTATAAAAAGGCGTATAGCTGCATTTATAGAATCAGATGATGACTACACAATATATTAATTTTAATTAATTGGTTATGTATTTTTTAAATAAAAATGTTTTAAATTTACTTACTTGTAGCTAAAGTTAGAGACAGTCAGATATTTATAACTGCTATTGTATATTAGACAAATTCATTATGAATCAATAAAAAAAATCTAACATTTCTCCCTAATGCTAAAAATCAAAAAATACTTTTATATTTATAAATCAACTTTGCTTATAATTGCAGTTGGATGCATAATTTTTTCACAAGCACAAACTTACATATATAAAAATCATATTTTTATAAGCTTCTTTATCTATTTCACCTGCCTCAATAATAAAAAAAATTTCTTCTTATATAATGTCAGATGTTGTAAGGATTTTAATATAAAGAAGCTTATCGAATATTTGAAGAAGAAAAACTTGAAGTTAGAGAGTTTTACTTTGAAATTTTACACAAAGAAAAAATTTCTGGTTTTGCCTTTCTTGATATAACAAAAGAGACTTTCGTAACTATAATTTAAAAGTTAGTCTTGCAATAACATTTGCAAAATTTATTAAGAAAATTAACCAAAAATTATAAAACTATTTCTTACTTAAAATACTTGATAACTTAAAGGAAATGTTATGTAGAAATAAGATTAATGAGGAAGATATAATGAGTATCAAGTAATTTACTTCTAGTAAATGATTATTCAACTTTTTAGAACTGACTAGATAGCTATACTAACCTTATTTTTTTTCTTCTACAGTCTTTAAGAAAATTAATGATGATGATAAGACGTTTAATCACTATATGAAGAATATTATCTTAAAATTTTTGAATGTAAAACCATGATTGACACTAATGAAGTGACATATTGTGAATTTATTTTAGCAATATTATATATATTAATTATTATAGCCAAAAAACTCACCACTTAAGATATATTTATAGTTTTGTAAAAAGACGTTTCTAATGAAAATGCAATATGTCAAGTAGACTACGTGATCAAAAGTTTAAAGGATCTACTTTATATCACTAAGGGGAAACCACATAATATTAAGATTAGATAAGCTCAAGTAAGTCTAATTACTTGATTTGTGTTTTTAGAATACCAATCTGAAAGAGATTTAATAATATTAATTCATTTTATTTCTTAGAATTTAATATAGCTTAAAAGTGCATTTCAAATAAATAAAAAGAAACAAATTATGAATCAAGTATTTAAGAATAACAAGTTTATTATATCTATAATATTGTGATTGCTAGTACAGAATAGCACTTTATTTTATATATATCAGATAGTATTTACTGTATAAGTGATAATGAGTATCAGATTAATTTCATGAAATCAGCTGTCAAGAAAATTTTGAGTTACTTCAAAACAACATAAAAAGGGTAATAGAAATAATTGTTGGGTTATTGAAGGATTAGATTAGTATTAATAGTTCTCTGTCTAGCAAGAGGATTAGAATCAAAAAATTTATCAAAAAATAATATGTATCAAAAGCTATGTCTTGAATTTTATATTTATTTTTCACATATATTAATAAAAAATTTTCTTGGTAATTTTGCTAATAGGCTATGAGAAAAAATCACATATTTTTTATTTTGAATATTTACGTACAATGTATTAGAAATCATATTATCTAAGCTTGAATTATTGAAATAGCGTATCATTGAATTTGAGGCTGAGAATGCAAAGCTCAGGAAGAAGAATACTGTGATCCCTGATTTTAGAAACAAGCTCTCAGTATTTAATGCTAAAATAACTGAACTTAAGCACAGGAATGCTGAGATTCTAAGAGCAAATTAAAAATATAATGAGAGGTGTAATGCTGAAAATACCAAATTCAAGATCAGAATTGAGGAGTTAGAATTTGAGAATGTTAAGTTTAGAGATAGACTCATGAAAGTGAAATAGAATTAGTTGCTAATTGATAATTCTTCTAACAACACTTTATCTAACTTCAATTTGGTTGCAGATTAGATTCTTACAGTAATGCAATACAAGAAATTATTGGTAGATACTTTATTATCTGAAGATAAGGAAACAGACGCTTTCTTGAATAAGATGCATAAGAAAAAGGTTAGTAATGAGATTATGCAAAGGAAGCAGAAGAAGAAACATCAAGAAAGAGAATCAGATTCAGAGAAAATCGAAGCTTCTTAGGATTTTACCACTCTCTTGAATGAAAAAAAATGGACAGGGTTGCTCTCCTATAGCAAATGAGCAATTGTCTATCAATCAGAAAACCCCATAATCAGAAAGTAAAACAATGTTTGAGACATGAGTTATCTACTTAGGTGAAAGGTAAGAGAGGTTTGCTTAAGCAAACTGGAGATAAAGCATTTGATATTGAGATTCCCAATTCTCTTTAGAAGCGATTCTAATGAAGTTACAGCACAAAATATAGTTGATCTATTTAGGGTGGTAATGAAGGTCAGACAAAAGAAAATCTTATGCTGGTATTGTTACTACAAGGCATATGATGACCTAATCAGGGATGTCAAGTCTACAAGCAACATTGATGACCAATCGGCAAGAACATTGGTATTCAACGAGATCAAAGCCCTTCTCTCCGATATTATATGTACAAAAAATAATCGAAAATAAATAATAGACAATAAATAAAATTTTTATAACTGTATTTCATATAACTAGCACCTATGTGCCTAATATATTTTATTTGTAACAATAAAGCAAGTATACGTGTATTTTTTTCTGATAAACATTTATTGCATCAAACAATTACATCGGAATCATTTATGAGAATTGTATGCTTTGTTCCATAAATTATGTGAACTCTGTATTTGGTTGAATAACACATAATATTCCTCTGTCATTCACTCCTCTCGATACATACGAAGGAATGATTCTCGAATTAAAAAGAAATCCAATACAATCGGATCAGGGAGAGGAATTACAATATTAGAAAATCTATCGTGATACAAACAATCCAGTGAAATGTTGATAATACATTGATTCTGTTGAATATTTGTTGGATTTCCATATCTATCATGAGTTCCAAATTCAAACTAACAATTAAAATATCACGTTAGAAATTTTAACACATTGATAAAAAAGAAATTATTTTTGTTTGTAATATTACATAAGTTCGATGTGGGACATCTCTATATCGATAACATTTGTCCGAGATGCAAAAATGCCAAGCCTACAATTAATTAAATTCCTTAGAATAGCAAACATTGAAATGTCACCTGCATCTCAAACAATATAGTATACCTGCATGCGCTTAGGAATTTGGTCACTAGAAACTGGATCGATTTTGACAACTATTACATCATGGACACGGTTAAGATTACCTAACCAATACTTTTTCACCTTGTCTAGGACATGCTGTTCGCTTTCAGAATACGCAACTTCAATGACAAGGTTTGGCCAAGGATCTTCCTGAATCATGAAAATATGAATCCTCGATGCTGTATAGTTTAGAACAAATATAAAGAAGGTACCTTTCCATTGCTCCCGCTTGGTGATGACACTTTTGGTTTTTCAGGGCGAAAACATGCATCAGGTTCTTTTTCGGAATTGTCAGCACGAGTTCCTTAAGAAAAACGAAGGTTAATATAATATTACAAACATAAGGCCAAGATATTTAGTGAATGAATAGTTACGAATTGCGCCAAGACTTCCGATTTCAGCATCAGTTCCATACACAGGACCGCATTTCATCATTATGTTTGTTGAGATAGAACCAATAAAGCTTTCGTGGTGTGCTGATGGAAGTTCATTAATGATGATTTTACAATCGTCCCATTCCCAAAAAGCACGGATGTTAAACTTGTCTGTGCGTTCCTCGTATTCCTCTAATGTGATTCCCTCAGCAATAATGTAGGGGAGCCTTATGTAATCAGCGAAAATTGGTTTATATGAGTCGCTAATTCATAAACAATTATGATGATAGAACTTACTTGGCCTCTTCCCATTTTGCTTGTGGGTGTATGTTGCCCTCTTCCCACCATAATCGGCGGAGCTTTCTTAATTCTTCGTCTTCAATAGGCTTATGAATAGCAGAAGTGCTACCGTTACAGAAGAATTCTTTGTTAGCCAAAAATTAAATGCGAAGTATCAGTTGTCAATAATTACTTACCTTTTATTAGTGATAATAGAGCTTGTGGAGGTAGCAAGGTTAGTGGAGGTAGTGGAGGTAGTGGCGCTCTCTACGTTAAAATATACTGCTATTATCCTAATTTCAAGGGATTTAAAACGAAGTCAAACATCACATACCACTGGTTTTTGGACTGTTAGTTTTTCCAATTCTGCTAACTTTAGAGCTAGAGTAGCAATCGCCATAAAAAGAGGTTAACATATTTAGTTACTTTGCAAAAGAACAATCAATTAATATATCATTTCCCATACCCTTTTAAATAATCAATAATTGATTTAGCGGAGTTTAAAAAAAAAGGTAAAAAAAAAGTATCGTAAATTATCTCGTTAGAGTATGAGTCATATAGATGATCAGCCACTCGGGTAAAGCGATATTGTAACATCGCACGTGATTTTCTTCGATAGGCACATTTACGAGGTAAATACATGCAAAAAACCGGCTTTATTTAATGAAATAAATCGTTGATGGAAGTAGCAACTAATACATAAAATTGCGTAAATATATAAGAACGAGATTACACCAACTCTAAGGTCCAAGAGTAAATCGCGTTAGTAATACGATCACTTTTATCAGTAGAAAATGCACCACTAACATATTTGTCACTTTCTATAAAAGTCTGAAGATTTTTATCATAATTGATATTGAAATAATTGTGTCGCATCATAGATGTATAGTTTAACCAAGAATTTCTTGTCTTCTCAGGATCATATATATACGCAGGATACGGTTTCATCTAAGGGAAAGACCAGAAATTATGTCATTTAATAAGGGGGAGGTGTCCCTAAATTTGCAGTTGTCCCACAAACCTCCACTTCGGGCTTCCCTTCATTGTTGAGGGTTAAAATAGCCTTTTCCAACTCTTTTTGATTAGCTGGTTTGATTTGAGTACTGAATTCATGGGAATAGGAATAGATAGCATGACATCATAGGAGGACTTTCACATGATTGGCCAAATATGTTACACGAATTTTGTTAATGATACTGTAAATATTTATAAATGTCACGTGATAAACTACGTGATAATAAAATTCAACTATTGCATTTAATAAACTATTTTAGCATTTAAATATATAATAAATTAAAGTATTAAAAATAAAACCTTTGTTTCAAAAATTAGTTTAATTTATTGATTTTATATAATAGTTTTAGTTTTTGTAAAAAAAAAAAATTGTAAAAAATTTTTATTTTTATTGCAACTAAAATACTTCTCTAAATGAAGTTATCCTCTTAAATGATCTATTGCTATTGAAATTTACACAATATCTCTTCTAATGCATATACTACATATTTTATAGGTTCACTTTTATTATTATTTTTATTATAAGGAATATTATTTTCTTGTTTAACAATCTGCTCTTTTCATTTTTACAAAGATTGTAATAAAGATTGAACATATTTATCAATACTATTACATAAGAATGAGAGATAATGCAAGCATTTAAATCTATTATTACTGTAATAGGATCTATAATATATATAGCTGCAAGCTAGAATTTTAATAGGATTATCTGCAATAATAAATAAAGGAATCAAACAATTAGCCGCATTATAGTAATGAAATTAATATAGTTTATGTGTAATACTAAAACCTAAAGAAAGATAATATAATTGTGCTTTCAGTATCTTCATTACAACTAAGAAAACATCATTCTTTTCTTCACACTTCTTCTTTAGAGATGGATTAATCTGTAATGGAAATAATATTATTAGTTTAGAAAAATCATAAAATTTATTATAAAAATATTGATTTTTTAAAAATAATTAAAAAGAATTATAATTAAAATAAAATTATCTACAAATTTATAGGCAAAACAGTTAAAGGAATAGTAAAAATAAGACAAATTTAAAATGAAAAATAAAATTTTATTATATATAAAATTGAAAATTTAATTCATAAAATAAATAAACTTTAACCTACATTTTAAGAATCTTAGATTAGAATTTTAATATCTTCAATATTGATAAAATTATATTTATCTAAAATTAATTATAAAAACTGAAATTGAAAAAAATATATGATGACAAATTATAAAAATAATTTTTTTATTATTTATATATTTTAATTTAAATATTATTATAAATTGAATTATATAAAGATGTATTAGAGTATAATAAAAGAAATACACAGAATATTATAATTATATATAGTTTAGATTATAATAAATTGTTCTTAAAGTATTAGATTTAGTTTTTTTTAATTACAATTCAAAAATATGCATAAAAATCATGATAATATATAAATATTTATAGAGAAGGTATTACTAAAAAAATGGTAGAGTTTGCAGCTAAAAAATATAAGTTTTATCATTATATATCTGATACAATTTATAATGAAATAATAAATAAAATAAAATAAATTATTTTATACAATTTTTAATATTAGTTTATAATTAGCTTATATATATATATTATATAATGCTTACATAATTTACAAAATTGAAAAAACTTTTTTTATAAATCGATTTATTTTTACAAATATAAATCAATTTTTTTTATTTGATTAAAATTTAATTAATAGATTAAATTTTATTAATGTTTTTTTAAATTTCTATTATAGAAGTTTTACACTGTATTATAAAGTATTTTAATTATTATTAAAGAATGAAACTATTGTTAAATCTAAAATAATTTTAACTAAAAAATATTATAAAAGTCAATTAGCATTGACTCAATTATTAAGCAGATAGATATTTAAATATCTTGAGTCATATTGCATAGAAATATATGGAGTCTTTGCAATAGAAAGGGAGGAAACTCAAAAAAAAATAAAAAATAAGTTAATAATAAATCTGAACAAATTATAGTA
>CAJVPQ010002704.1:0-12966 GCA_910591825.1 Funneliformis caledonium
TTTATCATAGGATTGATCGTGATAACCTACTACACAAGTGAATCGTGATAATAAATTGTTTATTTGTTAATCGTTAATTTCTCTTAGGAAAGGCTTTTGAGATAATTAAGTTTATTAGTTTTGTTAGCTTGGTTTGAGACGATTCCAGGTCTAACAACGGGTATTTCTACAATAACATGGATTAGATTTGCTTGCGGTGTGATATAGTAGTATCCAATTACTTGTGTTTCATCCATTAAAGTTAAATTGTTGTTATTTTCGAGCGTAATTTTTTGTAGCTCCTCGAAGTTTTCGCCAGGTATAGGGTTTTTAAGTTTCCATAGGTTGATTTTATAAGCATCGATTGTTGCAAAGTCATTCGAATTTGCATTTTTGATGAACTCCTTGAGATCGGAAACATTATTATTCTTTCCAATAATAATTTGAAAGGTTTTCCCATTTCTCGAACAAAGCAATAAAGTGAGATAGGTATTCCAGAAATGACAACTGTGGACATATTGTATGTTTATGGATTCTGTTGGTTTTGAAAATTATTGTGAGTGAAATTTTTTTTTTTTATTTTTTTTTTTTTTTTACGTTTATATAGTCAAAAAAAAGTTTATTTTTTGGATTTAAACTATTTCGAGGGAATAATATGTCGTCAGTCATGTGTTGATCAACAATTAACGCATGTAAAAAAAGTAAAAAGCATAAAAACGTCACCATTATATGAACAAGACAAGAAAGTTAGCAAAAAAGTTCGTCTAGAAGCTACTTAAAATTTTTCCTCCCTTGTTATAAATATATAATTCAATTTATCTTTAAACATTGTGGTTCTATCCTACGATCTTACAAGAAAATCAATCTCATTCACTAACAAGAGATAAAGGAAATTTTATATAAACTTATTTTCGTGAAAAAAAATTATAACACGTTAAAGAAAATAGTTGGAGAAGAAATAGAATGTTATCGGTGCCCTTGCTCACGAATACAAGATTTTTGAAAATTCAAGTGCATGTGGCACAAGAGTTGTTAAGGAAATGAAAATTTATTGGAAATTGATATATGATGAGAGTTTCATGTTGGAATTTACTAGTTAGATACACACAGGTTTACCTTATTACCTCACCATTTGGTAAAACATTCTTATTCCCTATATTATACTTTGCCAAAAAATGATGGTACAATCGAAAAGAACGAAAATACGTTTTCAAGTTTATGTGAATGAAAGTGAAGGTACTTCTTAGGTAGGTTGAATAATTTTTTCAAAACGGTCGAATTCTTTATAGGTTACTTTCATATTTTCCTACAATAATTATTATTTAACGAAATGAAATCGTTAAACAACAGCATAAAGAATACATTAAATTTCGTCGCGAGAAAATTAGAAATGAAGAATGGAAAATGTTCTAGTGGATTTACTGACAACATATCTTTTTTTCTTTTGTAGTAATAATCAAGATGAAGTCTTTGTTGATGGGTTGAGACGATGACACTAAATATAAGCATTTTTAAATAAAGGTACATATATTCATAAAAGTATCCTATGTGAAAACACGACTATTTGATGATATCGACGTGATTCGAATACGCGAGGTCTTAATTAAAGAAACGTCTAGGTTGTCAATATAAATTGCTATTAAACTGGGATAGTTGTATATTATTAGATATTATGTTATTCATAAATAAAAATGACAATTCTTATAATAAAGTATTTGTGTAACAGGTGAAAATTTATTACTGTTGTGGAATTTTATAATAAATTTACGTTTCGTTCTACATTTGAACTTAAAAAGCAGCGGATTCTACGATGATATATGATCATCAACAGCAATTCCCTATTCATTGGAGACCGAATAATTTTGATGAATCTTTCTGAATATAATGACACATTCACATCCATTAACTTCATGATTTGAAGTACTTCACAATGAAAAAGCAAATAAAAATAATAAGAAGGCTATTTGTTTATCTTATATTAGATATATTGGATAAGATTCCTTATTAAAAGATAAAAGTAATAAATTTACAACGTTATTGCTATTAACATCTTCAAACTTGTCAAAATTTTTTGACTGAACATGAACTTAACGAAGTTAATAGAATTTTAGCATTATCAAAATTTCATATTACAATAACAACTACGAAACGGCAATTTATTGGTAATTTTAAATTAATTTTATTAAATTTAAATATAATATTTATGTTTTAATTAGAAATTGATGATCCCGAAATTCTAAATGAAAAATCTGTTTCGCGAACTAAAAAATTAACTCAAATTAAACAATATATTGGAAGTAGAAGGTTTGTTTGTTTCTAATTTAGATATTTCATTTTAAAGTATAGTATGATATATATGATATATAATTTTTTTTTTGATAAAATTTGAAATAATAAAATAATAATATGTTTTATTTTTTTTTTTATTAATTGTATATTAATAAATATAAGTAAACTCAATGGACAACAATGGACACTTTTATCATATATCCATTACTTGATCAATAGACAATGGACAACATTTTTTGTCCATTGTCCATTGTCCAGTGATGACAAAAACTGGTTCCAACTACCTCTGTGAATTCTTTTTTTCCGACTTGAAATAAATTTCAGTTGGAGAGTTTCCCCATTTCAATATTACTTCAACTTGAAATTGGTGATGTAAACATCTCTGTCAGCCAATCCACCCATACAAAATCTTAGCTTTTTATTAAATATATTCTAAATCAATAAAAAAAATTGAAAATTACAAAAGGATAAATGATTTTATTTTCATTTTTTTTAATTATAATCAAAATAAAAACTTATCATGATTTTTCAAAGACAATTCAGTGAAAGATACGAAAGGTTGTCTAAAGAGAAAGTAAAATTTTCATTAAAACTTTTATAAAATAAAAAAACTTACCACTTCATCTTTGATAATAATAAAGGAATACTAAAATCAACCATTTTATGAAATCCGAAATAAATTTGGTTCGTTCTGGAAATAATATCGTATACTAAATTAAATAATGAAATTATATGTATATATGGTTTTATTTATGTTCGTAAACGTTATTTTAATAGCAAACATCCCATATAATTTTTGAGAGGCTTTTTAAAGAATTGATTTATTTTAAATATATGACAAAATCTCATATATTTTACGGTCTTTTAAATTTTTCAAGTTCATTATTCATGCGCTTGAGATTACCTTTAATTATTAAGAATATTCAATCTTCACCAGAGAGATTCAATTAAAACTAGCCATGTTTGTTGGATTATCTATCCTTAGAGTATCAGATCAAGAAAAAGTTTTTAGAAAGAAAATTTAATTATTTGCTCAGGATATTTTCTTTTAAATAAAAGAAATTTTCTACTAACATAAAATTACTATACTTTGGTTTTAATAAAGTGCATAGATTTAGGGTTGGTTATAGATTGATCGTGAAATCCTTCTCGGTTTCATAAGAAACCAATATACGAATGGCACAGTAACTGCGAAGAAAAGCTAAAATTACTTTAATTTTATCATAAACAGTTATTAGATTATTTTATTTCTATTCAGTTATAATAAAGCTACAATTAGAATTTTCGTAAATAATTCAAAAGTTCAATCTGGTTGCAAATGTGTGGCTGACAAGTCTCGAGAAAATCTTTCAATTTCCAAATTTATCGTGTAACCATCTAGGATAACCAACTACATTATTAATAAAATTATTTTATATCCCCTTAAAAATGAACATTAGTTAAGGTCGTTTCGGTTAAATTCCAAGTTAACATCGGTCATAGTTCTCGAGGTTATTTTTTTTTGTTTAATAATAAATCATCAATGCATATCAAAATTAGAGATGTATTATCATCCGTGTAATAAATTTTCGAACGTTTTGTTTGGGTCCAATGTAAAAGCAATTGCGCTATAATCACTAATTTGAATGACTTTGGAAATTACTATTTTACATTAGTAAGACACCTATATAGAAATCCTGTTAAAATTATTTGATTTTTATAGTTTGATATAGGTATTTAACTTGTTTACTTTATAGCAACAACAAAATGTATGAATCAAAGTTTCTAAATTAATGAACATTATCTAGGGTTTAAGAGATAGAAAATCTAATCACTTATCTATAATAAGTAACCCATCAAAAAAAATATGTCATAAATATTTTATAATTAATTTGTAAAAAGCGAACTTGATATTCGCTAAGTATGGGACCGGACCTAGGGACCCGTCCTAAATCCTAAAATTCTAAATTTTAGAAATTCTGGGATTCCAAGAGGGTTTATTATTTATTTTCATTAAGCAGCTCATTAATCATTATAATAGACAAGTTTAATCATTGTAATATTCTTGGGACGCTTAACATCCCTATTATTATCCCGAAAGAATTTTCGTGGTGCAGCTAATTTTTTTGATCAATTATAAATTTCGAAAAATAAGTATTTGAAAAGTTCACGTATTTATTTATAAGAACCTTTTTTTTTAGAATTATAGGTTTAAATTAAATTATGGAATTAAAAAGCAAAGAGAATTTTCAAAAAAATCTTTATTAAAAATAAATCGTAAGTTTATTTTTTTTAATTAAATTTCATGTGTTCACCTCAGGATGGATTAAAACTGCAGATAATTAAGATAATTTGTAGACTCAAGACACCATTCGTCTTTTCAGATTTAAAAATGTTGATAACAAGTTTTTAAATCATCAACACTGATTATTTGAAATTATTAAATAATTTGGACTCAATAAATTTCTTCTGCTTACATTGCAAAATTGTTTATAAATACATAAACGAAAGAATTAAATACAAACATTACAAAAAAAAGATATTACGGAGCTTTTTATTGTTAGTTACACGAAAAGCAAAATTCTAATGTGTTTTCAACCATCAAACACCAAAATCGAGTAGCGATTTAGAAAATTTAGAATTAAAATAAACAAAATTTTAGCGTGAACCAAATTAAATTTCAATTTTAACCTTTAAAACTTTTTTCTCTAAAATCAAAGTTACCAGGTAAATTGGATCAGCTAACGAAGAATTCTCAACTCCGTTGCAACCTGACGGTAACCGTAGATAGTTTTTCAAATGATATTACAGTATACGTCAAATATCCTGGCTCTCTGTAAAGAGATTTCGGTTATTGATATATTGATATATGATGAATTATCAAAGCACAAAAATAAATGTACAGTATCTAAAAGATTTTACTTGCGGAATTTCTAAATTTACAAAAAGTAATAGGAAATTATTACTTTAAGGAAAGGATTAATGGTGAGGACAGAGTTCATGCATAGGTAGTTTAGATTCATCGGATCGTAGAACGGAGGTAGAATGAAAAGATGGTCAAAACCCATCGAATAAAACCACTTTTCTTACCTTTGTATCGAAAAATCGCCTAAAAAAGAAAATAAGGAATTTTTCATTTTGTACCACCACCAGTGTGGCCTAAAGAGAAAGTTAATTTTTCTTTAAAAACTTTTTGATAATCAATACTGAATTTGAACCTCATATTATAAATTTGAAATAATATATGTATAATGATATAAGGTCTTATTTGCAAATAAGAAGACTTTATTTACCGCAAATTTTTTTTTTTTATTCAAAATTTCGTTAAAATATTGTTACTTATACTAGGTTTATAATGTTTGAATGCATGTGTAACTATGAAAACCTCACAAATATGAATGCGAAAACGCCAAATTATGAATTTTTACACATTGCGTAACCTGAGTGATTTATATAAAAGCTAAAGAAATACAAATATTGCTTCCTTTTGGTCTTTGGATTAGCATACTTGTTGAGTCAACCAAAAGTCGTTAATAATTTAACTTAACGACCTATAATTTTTTCAATGAAATTTAAATTAGCACTATCCCTAATCAGGAAGAAAAGTCGATCATTCCAAAATAAAATGGTTTTTTTTATTGTATACTGTATCATCTGCATGCAAATTACCAAATTGATAATCAAAACTTTATTATAGCTGGACTACAAAGACATTCCTTATCATGAATTTCAAGATTTTGATTTTTTTCCGCAATTAGTTCAGGAGAATTTGCTTCGGTTTATGCTGCATATCAGATAAGTACCCCAACAAAATTTGCAATTAAAATATTTGCCGAAGTTTCTATGAAAGAAGTTATTTTGAACGAGGTTTGAATTACTATAGTTTTTGTTAAAAAATATATATATTTGTTATGTCGATTAATTATAATATTTTTTAGATTCATTTAATGGAAATTATGAGAAGAAAAGTTGACTTTCATCCAAATATAATTAGATTTTATGGAATTACGAAATTTAGAAGTAAATAATTATCGTTAGTAATTTTATTCTAGTATATTTGATTACACATTTTTTTATTATTATTTAGATGAAATAAATTTTGCGCTTATTCTTGAATATGCGGATGGCGGAACATTAGGAGAATATTTAAGGAACAACGCTATATCTTTTAAATGGGAACGTCAATTAGAATTTGCCAACGACATCGCGAGTGCTATTTTATGGTTACATGACAATGGAATTATACATCGTAATCTTGTCAGTCAGTTCACTCTTCTTTTATATTTTATTTTATTTATTATTATTAATTTCATTTTCTATTTTTAGCATCCCAAAAACATTTTAATCCATCAACGTGCAATCAAATTATCAGGCTTTGGATGCTTGTGTTTTCAAGGATCAGATACTAAACCGGCACGTGGTGTAATACCATATATGGATCCTAAAATTTTAGAAGATTCCTTATATGACTTGAACAAAAAATCTGATATTTATAGCTTAGGAGTATTGTTCTGGGAATTGACAAGTCGTTCATCTCCTTTCAATTTTGAAACAACGGGTGATACTGCTATTCAGCTTGCAATTCTTAATGGTATAAGGGAAATTCCTATTTCAACCACAAATAGTGTGTTTGTTGAGCTTTATCAAAGTAAGAATCATTATTATTTTGCTATAGGTTTATTCTTTTTATTACAATTAATCTTGAATTTACTTATTTATATAGGATGTTGGGAGCATGAACCAGACGAGAGACCAGATATTGATCAAGTAATTTCGGAACTTAGCAGTATTGATCCTAAAATTCATTTTATCTCTAAAGTAAATGATAAAAATGAAATCAAGGATGATGTCGATTTTTCAAGTTGTGAGTGGAGAAGACCTTCTGATGAAAGTCCAAGTATTTGTCAAAATCGTAACGTGTGCATAATATGTGATATATGTCACGAAATGAGAAAATCTTCTGAAAAAAATTCACAGATTTGTCAGATTTGTTATAAATTATATAATTCAAGTGAAAATCAAGATATTGACGATTTTATTAAATATACACAAATAAATTGTAATCAAACTGTAAGAATGGAATTTGTTCCCTATTATCAATTTAAAGATGTAAAGTTTATCGCTGAGGGGGGATTTAGTAAAATTTATCAAGCTAATTGGATTGATGATGGTAAAATAAATATTTGACGAAAAAGTTCTTTTAAAGTTGCACTCAAAAATCTTAATAATTCTAAAAATATATCTTCCAAAGAATTAAATGAGGTATAATATTTTATTTAAATTTAGTAATAATATAATATATATATATTAACGTCAATAAATTTATTTTTATAGCTAAAAATATATTATATCCTTAATTTAAATTGCGGATTATATAGTTCTTTCCATATAAATGAGTATTATGGAATTACTCGTGATCCTATTACAGAAAATATAATGTTTATTATGAAACATTATGAATCTGGTGATTTGGGAAAATACATAATAAAAAATTTTTATAAGATTGATTGGATTAAAAAGTTAGAAATATTAGATAACATTATAGGAGGGCTTAATCATATTCACGATCAAAAATTTATCCATCGAGATTTACATAGTGGTAATATTCTTTATAGTAATCCCGCTAGCAACCATCCTGTGGTAATAAGTGATTTAGGAATAAGTAAGTCTGCAACAGAATCAACAGATAATGAAAATATTTATGGAATTATTCCTTATATTGCTCCTGAGATTTTTCTAGGACAAAAATATACTACAGCAACTGATATCTATAGTTTTGGTATGATTATGTGGGAGTTAATGACTGGCAGAAAACCTTTTTGGGACCAAGATCATGATACAGAACTTATTATTGGAATAATTGATGGTTTTCGTCCTCCAATTGTCACAAACGCACCAGAAGGATTTATTGAATTAACGCAAAAATGTTGGGATTCTGATCCAAATAAAAGACCTATAGCTTCCGATTTAAAAATTAAATTAAATGACATGAAAATTAATGAATATGAGAATATGACGGAATGTGAGGAAACTAATATGATTGGACCTATAACGACAAATAATCAAAAGGCAATTTATAAGAGTAGATATTTAAGTGAGATGATTAAATCTGCGATGTTGATAAGAAAATTAAGAAGTCAAACTATTAATTCAAAATTAGGTAACTACATATTACTATTAAATCGAACTATATTCTCTTTGATAATTATTAATCATAATATTTTAAAAAGATGAAGGTAATTTAGAAGATGATAATAAATGCATTAAAAGAAGCAAATTATTTGAAGATAAAAATAATGGTAATTATTTCATGTGTTTAAAATTAATTAAGATTAAATTATATCAACTAATTTTATTAATATAAATTATTAAGATTATGAATCAAAGGAAATGGAATTGGAAACTAATGAAGGTAGTAATCAACTATACTGTACATGTAATTTTTTAATTTAATTTATATACTAATGTTATTTATGTACGAATAGAATATATTACCAAGGCACTTGCATATGATATCTAGAATATTTTTCGATGAATTGCAATTAATGGATCTAGATACATAATAACTTTAAAAATTGTCATAGTCTTTTAAGTCATCACGAAATTTTTAGGTACAGGGGGTGAAATAAATATTGAATAATTTTTTCGCAAAGCTTTAATTAATAAATTTTCATATACAATTGATGTAACAAAGCTAATTATGGTATTTTACAATTCCTTACTAATCAAAAATGAATTTGTTTTTATTAAACCGTGATTGTTTTTTTTGCTTATTTTGATTTAAATTTTTAAATATTTTCGGAATTTTCGCAATTTTTCGCAAAAAATGGGTTATGCAAAAAAGATTATTTCAGAGCAAAGAAATACAATTTTTGCATGTAAAAAACTTTTATATTACGCAAAAAATACTGCAGAATTTGCTGAATGTTCTCAGCCAACAGTTTCCCAGGTTTTAAAAAATAATCAAACGATTGGAGATCGTCCCCAAATAATGACTACAAAAATGGAAAAAGTTGGCAAAAGCTGTTCTTAATAATAAAGATTCTAGGTGCCATAGATTAAAAGTAGTTTGTCAGCTTTTTCAAAACAAAATAAAGGTGAGAAAGTATCCAAGTGAACCATCAAAAAAGTATTAAGGATAGAAAGCATTTGATCATGCATGCCTCGTCACATCTAATATCCAGAGTTGGAAAAAATGGTTATTGAAAAATGGAAGTCAGTACTCAAAGAAATATATCGAAACCTTATTAATTCAATGCCTTCACTAATTTATGCAGTTATTTCTGCTAAAGAAGGTCATACTAAATATTAAATATATTAAACAAATTCATTATAACAAATAAATATAAATAAACTAAAAATAAAAAATTATTCAATATTTATTTCCCCTTTAGATCGGTCCGTATTTCCGCAGCGATCTACAAATTTTATGTAGATTTCGCATATTATTGGAAATTCTTGGAATTCATTTGCGAAAATATATGGATTTTGTTTGCGAAATATGTAGAAATCATTTACGAAATCATAAAAAAGAATTTTATTATATTAACTATATTGTATTGGAATATCTAATTTAAATTTTTATTATGTAACTAATGCTTTGCGTACAGTAATTTATTAATTTTAATAAAGAAGATAATTTACAAAATATGAATTTTCATGTCCAAAGTGTGGCACAATATGAACTAAATCTGCAATTGATTCTATCCGAACTATATCATACTCCTCAAGTAGTTTTATATATGGACAACCATATTTCATATACAAATCTTCTGACCTATGTTTAAATTCATACCAACAAAATTACTGCTAGGTCTGTTGTTGTAGAATCTTCATTTAAACAATAATAATATCTAGTGTAAAAGACAATAATTAATTTTATTTTTTTTTAATTACAATTCTTAAATTATTACAAACCTTTAGCAAAGCACAATCCATATATGTCGATCTTATCTAAACTCATTTTTATTACAACTTCAGAAAAACGAGGATGATTATAATGGTTTATTTTTGGCATGTATTTACCACCAATAGACCAAGTTACAGAATGAAATAATTGTATGTATGCACTTTCATAATTAACCTTCAGCCAAGAATTTACTTTTTTTGATAATTGATCTAATCCAAATAATATTAATTCATGCACCCCTGGTTGAATAAAACTTTTTTCTTTGCTTGTTTAGTATTATCTATAAAATTGATTTGCGAAAGTGTAGAGCGTCGATGTTGAGGCAACACTGATCAATTAATTTTATTGAACAATATTTACATTATAATTATTTAATTGCTTACTAATAATACATTTAAATTGTTTAATATGTGTGACGGTTGATTATAAAAAAAAAAAAAGAATATTCCTTTGATAAATTTATAAATTAATTACTTGATAACACTCCAACATATATTTGAATTCACATAACAAATATTGCGCTTATGAATTATCTGGACTCAAAAATTGAAATTAGATGAGGATGTTTAAATATATCATGTCGTTTAACCTTTACTTTAATGCTAACTTATCTAGATACAATAAATCCGGTTCAAACCTCTAGTTGACCGACCGTAGGATGATCCGTAGATTCGTCGGATTTGCTCACCTATGGTTTATCTCACCTCCTAAATGGCTAAGTTGTCAATCATGAAAATAGACCTTTCAGATATCGAGTTTCTTCTCACCCAACAGATTGTAAACTTCAAATCATGTGATTGTCCGAATTAAATTTTTTATTTTTGAAACATAATGCTCGTTCTTTTATTTTTTAGATTACCGTACTACTATACCGGACTTGAAAGAACCGAAAATCTCTCTCTTTTTGTCTTTTAGAAACATTTCAAAACGTTTCTTTATTTTTTACACCGAACTGGACAACCTTGGATCTTGGATTAGCTAATAGAGGAATTCGTCAGTTATTTTATATTTTATTTTATTTAATAAATTACTAAACTAACTACTTATCATTTATAGAACGGTCCAAAACCTTGAAATTTTGGAACCTTGGATTTGAAGTAAGTCCTAATGGAATGATTGTTAGTTTTTTTTTAATAAAAATAATAAAAATAATAACATTCTCCAACTTACCTTTGTAGAACGGGTCAGTATCTAAACCATTAGTTGGATCGGAGGTAAGCCTTAATGGAGAATTTTGTTAGTATATCTTTTTGTATATTAGTTAAAAAAATTTATAGACCTACCGAAACTTTTAATCCTTGGAATCTTAGATCGGCGAATCTTTTTTTTTTAAAAAAAAATAAAAACCTTACATTTACAAACTTACGATATATAGAAATATGGAACCTTGATGTCTTGAAGGCAAGTTCTGATGGAATATTTATTATTAATTTTATTTATTTATAATATTAAATTAACATTTACTAACTTACATTTGGATCCGTGATATAAATCTTTGAGATTAAAATGCTCCCGATGAGAACACTTTTGAAATTTTTTTTTTTTAAACATTTAACATAAATTTTCGTTAATTAAAAATTTTATAAACTTTTCCTTCTTTATATTAGGTTCCTATGGAAAACACAGTTCTGGGATTAGTCATGAGAGGTAGGGTAGAAAATTCATAACAGAAAAGATTAGATTGTAACTTTCATATATTTATGAACAAAGGGCAATTTTTTCTGTTACACAACTTATGTCGTAGTTGATTTAGGGCAATAGTGTAATTCACGACCATCATCTTTATTTACATTTCCTTAAGAGTTCGTTTAATCAATAGAATAATGACTTCGTAATAATATTAATATTAATAGCGCGCTTTATTATTATTTTTTTTTTTAACAATAGAATCTTGTTACAATAAAGATTTTTTCATACATTATTTTTTAAACCTTGTCACATTTTCGAATATGGTTGAATCGTGATCGTGATTGTGATAATTCATCAATTTGCTTTTCATTTGAAATTCCTATGAACGATCAATGATCGTGAATGTAAATTAAGAGGTAAGTAATAAGTTATTATCATGTGATGAACGTTTTGATTTCATAAATTAATATATTCAACATGCATTTCAAATATTATTAAATATTGAAATATATGAGGAATATAGAACTGATTCATCAAATTATCTACCTTACAGACGTGGTTTTTCTTTTATGATTAATAAGCCCGTTATTCCAGATTACGTGATGTGATCATAATGAAGCTTTCGTTTCTTAGTTACATGTAACAAAACATACATACTTCTACATCTGCAAATCAATATCAGGTTCTGTGTTCGTATAGAATTTACAAGAACATCATAGCATTGCTAACGCCTTAACTTCAAAGAAGTAATTTGAGAAGGCCTTTCTATTTTTTATCCTAATTGCTGTAAAAATAATTTAGACATCACACTTACTGTTGATTTAGAATCTAAAATTAAATATATTAATTTTTCATTCACATAAGCATAATAATAGATACTTTCTATTGCTTTTAAGGATTTTTGATTTCCTCAAGTGTATTCACCCTCTAGAGATACCATTAGTAGTTTAAATAAAAATGTGGTGAATAGCTAGAAATGAGATTATATATGTAGGTTGTGATGGTAAAGTACCTATTGGCAATATATGGATTTTAATTATCAGGTATCATTAGAATATGATATACAGTGGCGAGCAAAAGAAACGCAACTAGGTAACACAAATTTTTGTCGATCATTTAATTTCACGTGATTTTATGCTATAATCACGAGAAATATCTTGTTTGAAAGCTCCGAACTAGAG